>JAQFYH010000083.1:0-17294 GCA_034694405.1 Scolopendrellopsis subnuda
CAGCAACGTTCTCTCTATGATCTGGGACGGTCATTTCTTTTATTTACATTTCGGAATAATTTTAAAACCGGAATTTAAAAAGTAGAGACTGAAGTAAAGATCTACCCTCACTATATATTTTGTTTATTTGTAAGTTCATTTTCACAAAGCCTTCCCTGATGAAGGATTTCTTCGTTTTCAAGTTTGATATGAATATCATTAAAAAGTTGTGAAATTTTAGTTTATTAGGCGTTTTGAGTTTTATGTGTTAGAGAGAAAAGGAGAATGACAAATAAAAATAACGGTCGGTTTATATGTTCTATTCAGTCCCCCGGCGTGGGTGATCAAACGCGATGGACGCTGTGATAACCCTCGTTATAACTTCGAATTTTCTCTGGCTACACGGCCTAGATTTTTCCTAACTTTTCCTAGATTTCCTAGATTTTTCCTAAGTTTTCCTAGATTTCCTAGATTTTTCCTAACATTCAAAAACTTCTTTTTGACAGGATCAGATACATGACAGCAGGAAAGCAAATTCATTCTGCTGATAGGAATTTTTTTCTTATTACCGTGCGAGGGGGTATTCTTTTAATAGTTAGAAACACAATGATGAGGTGTAGGAACTTTTTTTTTTGACGAATTCAATTTGGATAAAATTTAACACAGTGTTAGATTTAGATGTTAAATGTAAAATTTCCGAATTTTTTCACTAGAGGGATTAGGAGATATAATATTGCAACGTGAACTTGGCTTTTTTAATCAAAAACTCTATATGTTCGCGTGGCAATATCTTGCGTTTCCGACTCGACGGTGAAAATTCTGAAATTTTACATTTAACATCGCAATATATCTATCTAAAACTGATTTCATCCAAATTGAATTCGTTAAAAAAAAGTTCCTCATCAATGTAAGTGTTGCTATATCTACCTTCAATTTGGGAGAAGATATTTAATTTTTCTACCGCCGAAAACTCGGAATTGTTCTTGCTTGCGGAAATTACGGAAGGCTGGTGGATAGGACTATTTTGGTCAGTAAGTTTACACCTCTAAAAAGCTAAAAAAATTTTTGTCGGAGTTCCACGAGGAATAGTTACTTTACAGTAAAAGTAACTAAACACTTGCAACTCGCGTTTATTTTTTATAAATTCGTCTTACAGTGATATTAACAATAATTAATTTCGCAGTAAGGAATTTATGTGCGATTAAAACAATCGACTAAACTCCACGCAGAGAAACTACTTAAATACTCATCAGATACCTAAATTCGCGGTTTCAGTTTTGAAATGAAATTTATTGTTTATTTTATTCGTTTAACAACTATGTTCTTATTATGCGTGACCCACATTGGCAAGCGGGTGTGCTAACCCCTCAACCACTGCAGCTGCACAACTGTTGCATTAAAGAATTACGAGTCGTCTTCAATTCCTAACTGAACGTTAGTTTAGATCAGCTGCAAAAGGAAAAAAAATTAAATTATATTATTTTGTGTACGTATAAACCGAACTATTCCCCCGTTTTATAAATTGACATCGAAAGCATAATTTCAGATTAATTGTGCAAAATACACATCAACCGTCTTAGCAACCACATAGTGTGCACCAGCAGAGAGATCAAATCTCTCGATTTCACAGCTGCTTTCATTCGCACATACTCGTGTTCGTCTGTAATTTTTGTGAAGACGACATGATTTCAGCTTTCAAATCCATTACCTTTCTCCAATAACCCAGTTTCTCGGCGACAACGAAAAAAAATGCATCCGAATCCACGTAGAATTTTCTCAGGAACTAAAAAAACATCAAAATGAGAGATTAGAAAATAAAAATAAAATTACTGAAACGACAGGGAGTTAATTTAACGTGTGAATAAACACAAAATGAGCGAGCAGACGAGGGAATCGAACTCCAGACTTCCGATTTACTCAATACATCTACGCCTAAATGGGATGGTCGGTCGGATGGTTCTTCCAAAATGACGCCGGTTGTTACTACAAATCTGACTGACCAATTCAAATCTTTTTTAAAAACTTCGAAATTACTATTTAAATATCAAATTTGTTATATTATCTTTAAAATAGTTGACGTTGTAACAACAAATGTATATTTCTTTAACACCATACATGGGTGCAGGCAGAGATATTTCTGGGGGGGGGGATCAACTCGGTAACAATTTAATAAGATAAATGGCGGGGTTACGGAGCTGGATGTGTGATATAAGCGATATCACCCCCGCTTCTTCTTAAGATGGGGTTTTGCCCCTCCCCTCCCCCGAAAGGGTGATTCCGCTTATGACTCTCTGGTTGATGAAGAAAATCCATAATTTCGGCAACTGCCATATTTTTGGCTTCATTCTAAAACATCGTTCACAAACCGAAATAAATCTTGGTGGTAGAAAAACCACTCGCCGAATTTCGTTGGAAATTTTTACGAGTGACGTCATTTCACCGTCCAACTAACCAGTTATTTACCAGCATATCGTCGAAATTAAAAATTTGCACGAAATTCGAAACCGTCGTAAAAATTTAATTGGTTCGGTCAAGTTGCGTTAACTGTTATTTACATTGTGGCATAATACTGTATACTGCACCATAGGGGGCGTTTCAGTTATTATAGTTAAGAAATGAAAGTTTATTTGCGGGAAGGAAAATATATGCGCTAATTTATCGATAGTATCTCTTAGCCCCTAAAGGATAGTGAGTAGTTCTTACTGGCGAAGTGATTGTTTTATTTCTCCGAGCACCCTGTATAAGTTGTAGTGATGAAACATTTTCGATATTTTAACGCTCTTTTTTTTACCCGAATTTTAAATATTTTATATAAAAAAGGTTTTCGGTCGAAAAACATTAGAAGAAGAAGAAAATTATAAGGTCGATCCCAGCCGTCAGTTTTTTTTTTTTTCAGTTTTGAAATATATGTGCGGGGGCGATTTTTGACTTTTTCTTTTAAAAAAAAAAACGAAGTTGCGGGAGAAATGAAAGATTTTCTCTTATAAAACGAATGGACTCGATGAAAAATTGGTTTCTGACTCTCCAGAGAAAAATTTTCATTTTTTGTTTCTTTTCTCGAGATCGTCAACCTGAATAAAAATATCGTTTTCAACAGAGAGAAAAAGGATTGAAGTAGTAAGAATGCTTTAATTCGAAATTAGCTGGTTCAAACGCAGTTCGGCTCCATTGATATCGCGTTATACCATCCTTCTTCGGGACGAGGGAAAATAATACGGTGCCAACTACAGTGGAAATCCCAAACGGTTAATCCATTCTACGAAGGAGCGACGATCCCCTCAAGGGGATCAAATATTTTTGCTAGAATTTTTCACAATCGACGCGAAACCATCCATAGTCCTCTTTCACCGGCAGAAAACGCTGAAAGGATGACTCGGGTTCGAATCTTTTTCTTTCCGTGACGTCAATTTGAAAAAATATATTGTGCGGTAAAAGTTGAACAGATTATAAGTTATTGCGCTCTCTCTCTGTCTCTGAAGATTTTGGTTGAGAGAAAGATGCGCAGACACATCTCGGAGAGATAAACAAGCACCTGGATGCGAGTTTCATCCAGGTGAGGAGGAGGGGGGCGGGGGAGAAGAGGGGATTTGGAGATGGAATACAGGAGCCACGTGTGGTTTTTGCGGTCTGTTCGAAACAAACCTTTAAACCCCTTAACGGATTTCGTCGCACGTGCGTTTTTGTTCTTTTATAAGGAACGGGATATTTTCGAATTCCATTCACGTGTCACAAAAAGGAGATTTTTTTTCTCTCTTTTTGGGTTCATCCCTCTTTTTTTAACAAAAGAAAAAAATATCTGATAAAAATAAAGAAACAACGTCCTGTTTATCCCGCCCCCTAGCTAAATTGAGCCTCTCAGGGTGCGTACACAAGATGTGTCGCACTTTCACTTAAAAAAGACGGACGATCAAAACGTGCAGCGGCGCACGGGTCTGATCGAAATCAAAAAGTGCGAAACAAAAGTTTGAAAATGTTCTGCAACTTGTGCTTGACTTGCAAAAAGTGTGGACACAAACATATGATGAAAAATCTCTCGTAAGTCGTATGTAAGCGTCATTAGGGTCCGGACTCGGATATCGGACAATCCGGATCTGGTTCTCTAGCATTAGAAGTGCACCTATATAATCGGAGACGGTTCCCACTTGGTTTTCTTCGTTTATAAAATATTACCCGATATTGAGATCGTTAATTTTTCCAAATGAAAATTAATTGGGAAGATGCAGGTAGGAGATGAAAAATGTCCGCTAGGGGATAGATAGAAGTACAACACGCGGGTCACGTGACCCTTTAATGAATTGCATTATTTATGGGTTCCGTCGAATTGACGGCAAGAAAAAAAGAGAGAGAAAAGAACGTCTCTCTTGTTTATAGGTTATAAATACGCGATGAATTATTTTACGAGGTCGTTTTTGCCAAAATAAAAATAATGTCCGAATTATTTGGTCGCAAAGAGAGATTCGTCATTTTGATGCCTCGTTCACACTGTCCGGGTTTTATCTGCCCCGTTCACATCTTCACGTTTGTTTTTTCAGTTGGACGATGATTAAGTGAAAGAAATGCTGATTTTACTTCGGCTCTTTGGAGTCCTGGTGGTCACGTGGATCGGATTAGCCAATGGCGACGAAGCCTCCATATCTCCTTGGACCAATGACGAATCGACGCCACCGTCTTCTTACAAATGGAAAGCAGGTAAATTCCAACCCTCTCTCTAGACATTCGCTCGTAGCCATGGCAACCGGGCTTCTTGGTACGAAAAAGACGAGTTCTCTTCGCCAAACCGCAGGGGAAAGAGACGGGTGGGAAGCCCGAGAGAGAAGTGGACGGAATTTCCTAAATGGGTGAAATTCGCTCTTTATGGTACAATATTCACACGTACCGATATCGGGCTATTTTGGCTTCCGACACCGCATGCGCAGTTGAAAAATCGGCGAGTTCCCGACAACTGCGCATGAGGTGTCGTAAGTCGCTCGGACAAAATCGGCCCGATATTGGTATGAGTGAATTGTGCTTAACACGCCAAATTTCGACGACTTGCGTAGTGCATTTTTAAATTTGTCCGAGACAGACGGTTTTGTGATTCAATTTCTAGCAAATTTTTCATGGTATAAAAGGTTCCTTTTGGCGAATATCTTGTTCCTACCCCGTAATTATTCGTTGATCAATTTCTCTCGCACCGACAAACGATGGTTTTTCCCTTATGATGAATCATCTTGTCAGGATTTCTTTCTTTTTTTCGTGTTTCTTTCGCACATTCGAGCGATTATCTTAAAAAAAAAAAAAAGAAACACGAAAGATTTTCTCGTTGGCGTGAGGCTCTTCTCTTTATCGAACAGATTTGGCAAATTAAAGGGAAAAAGGAGCATCTTGCGTTGGCAAGACGACAGACCAGACACATTTTCCCCCTTTCACGCGATCTCGCTGCCCGTCCCTTCTCTCTCTCTCTCTTCGGCCAATTACCAATTTCTCACTCGCCTTTGAATTCGAGGCGAAAAACTAAAGATGGCGGAGTGCAGACGAAAAGGAAGCAACGAGAAATACGTAGCTGACTGGTATCAACTAGAAAGTGACGGGGGACATACGAAGTCTTCAAACCTGCAATTATCCTGGCCGCGCGGGCAAAATTTCCTCCGAGGTTATTCCCCAAATGAATAGCGGGTTCATAGGGCGAGAACCGTCCTTGCGATTATCACGTTTCGCTCGAAAATTAGAGGGTTTATGCTGCGATTATCAACGCTATCCAGTCCAAGAGATAAATATGAATTTTCGAACCCGGGACCGTTAGTTAGACGATCGACCACTGCAACTGCGCAGCGGTCTAGACGTTTTCTCGACCACCTGAAGATCCCAGGTTCGAGTCCCGGCGGGGGCGAAAACGTTGGTCTTGCTTTATTTCCATTCCCGCGACAGGCAAATATTACTCACGTCTCCAGATTAAATCTGCATCCGAAACGATGCTGGCGCCATCTATGGACGACATTTGAAAACAACCGAATATCGGTTCTGCTTATGATTAATTTTTAATGATTTATAAATCATTCCAGTTAATGGGTTCGTTAAAAATGCATAAATTTTACATTAAAATTTAATTTTTAAATCCTTTTAAACATTCGCCCGAATTTGCTGCGTCCAGCAACGAATCAATAAAACGTTTCTTTTCCAAAATTCAGAACAAGTTCCGAAATCCGATTAAATACGGCCACCGAAAAACAGCCGTTTAATTTTAACTTTCAACAAAAAAAAATAGTAATTCGTCATAAATCCTATATCAAGTAGCGAGAAAGTCCGAAATTTGTCGCGTCTATTCAGAATCGAGGTCACTCCATTAACCCCCGCCATTCACATCATATTTCCTTTCATGCCAATTCCATTCATCCGCGTTAAGCAAATACATCCAATTGAAAAGAACCCGAAAAATATGAAAAATTGCAAAATCGATCGAACGGAATTAAAAGAAACCGCAGAATTCACTATGTTGGTCAAAATAATCATTATCGCTCTGAAGCGGAACCTACGTTTCGGAACCACGGATCTGTAACGGTTTTTTTTTGGTGGTTTCTTGCCACGTGTCTATACCAGACTGACAGTGCAGTGGCGAAAATTGCAAACCTGGGAACCACCACAAACAGTCACGATCCCTTTATGCCGGGAATATTTACTTATATCCCCGGTAAATTCAACCCCGTCAGATGTTTTTAACCTGTTGCTATTAATATTTTATCTTTTTTTTTTGAGCGCACTGTTCTGTTCGAGCTGTGCGTGACACTGCAAGATGGCGGAAGGGAAAGAAAAAAAAAAACCAAAATTGACGTTTTTTCGTTTTGTTTTAAACTGAGTTGCCAGAATTCTTATGGTTATTGACAGCTGACGTCGATGGAGCGAAACGCTTCAGCAGTTGCCTCAAACGGACGAAGATCCCAAGATGGAAATAACGGCAAAATTCCCACGGGTGGGATATTGTGTTTCGGCTCAACAAAAGTAAAAATGGCTCCGGCGTCGGATCCATTTTGCAGCAGTTTGTCAAGAATTTAACTTGACCCGAAGAAGAAGAAAAAATGGAAATAAAAGTCTCGCTGCTGCGTCTGATTGTAAAATATGACGCGCCAATCAAAATGAGGAAGGCAACTTTCCCTTTTTTTGCTCGTCTCCGGTGCACGTGTCTAAACGATAGCTCCGCGCAAAATGTTTATTTTTAAGATTTTAAATAAAATATTTTATCTGTTTAAAACCGCAATTTTTAAAAAATCCTAAATATTCCGTATTAAATGTAAATAATAAATTTACGAATATAAAGTATTTTTTTAGTTGCGGTAGCAACCTAGGTTTGCCAAGCGCGTAAATGTTCACAGCGGCGGCATCGGTGGTTATTCGCACTAACATTTGTTCGATTTCTTCTCTTCGCAGGTCAATGGGGAAGTTGTTACAGCGTGACCGGTTGCGGCGAAGGGGAGCAACAGCGCTCCGTCTGGTGCACTCACACGGACGGCCGAACCACGCTGGAGTTCCTCTGTTCCTCGGGGATCATGCCCCCCAGGAACCGCAAGTGTTTCAGAGTCTGCGAGGAGCACAGGGGCAAACTGGCCTGGCGCGTGGGCCAGTGGGGTCCGTGTCTGGCCACCGAGGGGCCCAATCAGGGCTTCATAAGTCGCGACGTCAGCTGCGTCTACCGCAGGCACCTGGAGGGCCCCTTCAAGATAGTCAACGAGGAGGCCTGCGCCCACTTCGAGCCCCAGCCCGCCCACAAGTTGCCCTGCACCGTCCCGGTGCCCCAGGACTGCGTGGTGGGCGATTTCGGCGTCTGGTTCCCGTGCGTCGGGTGCGGTCACGAGAACCGATCCAGAACGAGGCCCGTTCTGGTGGCGCCCTCCGACGGGGGGCGGCCCTGCCCGCCCCTGAGCGACCTGGAGAGCTGCAAGGAGAGCGTGGCCTGTCTGCAGAGCACTCCCATCCACAGGGAGTTCAAACTGCGACACGGTCCCTGGGGAGACTGCGTGGCGCTGGAGCAGCACGGCGACGACACCACGGGGCTCTACGGCATCCGGTCGGTGGTTGGCTACCAGGTCCGCGACGTCACCTGTCGGGATTCGGCGGGAATGACCGTCGACATGAGGTAATTTAATCGGTTTTATTCCCGTAAAAAAAAAAAATATTATTATTTTCCAGCGTTTAATCCACTCAACCCCTCGCGCTCTTTAAAAAGCAATTTTTTCTTTTCGGACATTTGTGACAGATGATACGACGGTTGTGCGTTCGGTCGGGAGAGTGTCTGTAGCGATTTAGTTATAAGTCCAAAACAGTTTCCAACAAAAGCACCAGCTTCTTCCAACGTTCAGTCAGTTCGGGCAGAAAATCAATAACTGCCTCAACAGTTAAAGTGCTCTCTCTCGCAGTCCATTTTTGACAAGTCATCACTCTCCTCTTTTGTAGCAACTGCGCGATTATCATCATCATACGGGCCACACAGACTTATTATATACCCTCCTCAATAATGTAACGAATCGCCGTAACGTTAGACCCCATTTTACGGTGCATGCACTAGCGCCAGCGCCGGACAATATCGGTACTAAATCGAGGGAAACCTCCGAGAACAGGGATTAGAAACGTGGCGTAGCGTATAGCGCTAATTTTGTTGTTGTTGTTGCAGTTTTTGTGCGAAAGAGGACCAACTTCAAATTCCGGATAAAGTCCGCGCGTGCGTGGTGCCGTCGGACTGCGTGGTGTCATCCTGGACCGACTGGACGATCGTCAAGGAAGGATGCGTGACGTCGACGGGGGACGTGGTGCCGGAAGTGCGTCACCGAGCCAGACGGGTCTTGCAGTTGGCGCTGGGCGACGGGCGTCCCTGTCCCAACTTGGAGGAAACCAACACCATCTCGCACAAGAACCAACTGCCTCCTTGCACAAAGTACCTAGATTCGACGCAATATCGATCGTTTTAATTTTCGATAAAATCGATGTTTTAAAACGATAATTTTTTTTTCCAGATACGAGTGGCTGTCTTCGCAATGGGGAGATTGTCTGTCCACCAATCACACTCGTCCCACTCGAGTGGCGTGCGGAGGCGGCATCCAATTGCGCAACGTCACTTGCGTTCGCGCCGACGGTAAGTTGTCGAAAGATTTAGCACGTATAGTACGTACTCGTATAGCACGTATAGTAGGAACTTAGGAAGTGATTTCTGAAATTCCGCGACGTTTTTTAAAACTATTTGTGTAAGAGGAAATACCTCCATTCCCTAGCTTTCGAATTCATGGTAAAATATTCAAGAAATTAAAGAACATTTCGCACATTGGTTATTAAAACGCAGATGAGAAACGTTCTTTTGCGCCCTCCAAATCACGTCGCCACTGGATCTTAAAAAATTAAATAACATTATCGTATATTATTTGTTGACAGATTCCGTGCCGGTTTCGGCGTCGCAGTGCGCCGAGTCCCGCCCGCCCACCATTCACCCAACACTGCTGAATGGTGGGTGAACTGTCGTCAAGACTGCGTCCTAGGACCCTGGACCCCCTGGAGCTCGTGTCGGCCGTTCGACTGCACCGGCAGTTTGTCACTGCAAACAACCGGTGAGAAAAACAACCACCGTTATTGTAATTTCTGCGCGGACACTTTCCCTTTCAAACAAACGGGTTCAGTGGCGGATCAGCCCAACTGAAGAGGGGGGGGGGGGGGCGCAACATAATGTAGACCACCCGCCAAAAAAACTTATATAAAAGTGTGAAGCTTGATGGTGACTGAGGGCAGTGGCACCCGCCCCTCCCAACCTTTAATATATTGTGGGAGGAATTGAACATTAATATTTTTTTCCCCCTCGCAAAACCCTCCCCTGGGAATCAATATTATTGTCAAATAAAAAGGGAAAAAGATAAGACGAATTGTCTTGGCACCGATTCAAGAAAATTGGCGCCCAATTATATTGGTATCAACAATGTGGTTATTTATTTATCTCTCGCGAGAGAAAAAAAATCCACGCTGGTCACTCACTTCTCCAGAAGTGCTTTATTTTTAAGCAAATAACGAGTCACGAAGTGCTTATAGCCTCTCAATATGATCGCAGGTTCAAACCCGACACCACGTGGGTGTTCCTACTTGGAGGGAATTCCCAACAGGTTCATCTTAGGGCACCGGCTTTAAGTGATACGGAATTTTAAAAATATTTTTAAAAAATTCAAGTTTTGCGACGAGTCCTACCGGTATATTTGCCCTCATAATAGAGAGTTTTAGCAACTGCGACGTAACGTATGAGCACGTTGCAGTGAAAAATCCAATGTGCGCATGCTCAGAACGTGTCATTACGTTATGTTACGTCGAAGTTGCTACAACTTTATTATTATGGCAAAAAGAGCAATTTTACCCGGTATTTTAGCGGCAGGTTTTTCGTGGTTGTTCAAGTTGTTGGCGCGCGCGCGTTGCGACCACTCGGCTGCCGCCACTTACCGAATTCTTTTTGCGAGATCATTGAGTTTCTAAAGAGTGAAAATGTCGAATTCGCCGAAGCGAAAGAAACCGGTAACAGATGGAGCGCCATTGGCTTTTTCGCGGAGCGGAACAACAATTTAATAATTGAGATGATTTTTTTTTTCTTTTCTGTTGCCATAGGTTACCGGGAACGCTGGAGGAAAGTAATGGTGGCGCCGGCTGGCGGCGGCAAGGAGTGTTCCCCCGAACGGCAGGTTGACAGCTGCGAGCAGCCGTCCTGTTACCAGTGGAGAACGACCGAATTCACGATCTGTTCCGTTCTCAACAAGGAACTGAAATGCGGCCAAGGGAAACAGACGCGATCGGCGACCTGCATCGACACCAACCGAGTGAGTGAGAAACTAATAACAACTTTTTATTAAAGGAGGTCAGGTGTTACACGATTTCGAATTACAGATGCTACAGCTGTTTAAAAGCGCAACTTGACCGAACTAAGTGAGACCTAGGTGTTGTTCAAAAATCTGAATATTCCGGGTTCGAGTCCCGGCGAAGAACTCGGAGAACTCTCGATTATTTGCTCTGGGTCAGTGGCGCAATGTATAAAATAAATCCACTCACGAGTCAATCCTATAGTTATTCACTTCCTCGAGAATGATGATGCGGGTTTGAAGATGATGCATGACAGAACTAAGATGTCGAAATTATTAACTTTGACAAGTGACAACCTGTAAAAATTGGTTCGGTCAAGATTTAGTAGCAGTTTATCGCATTTCTTGCAGTCGAAAATTTATCAGCAAAATTGAATTCGTGGAACGAAAGCAGCAAGTGGGGAGAGTGTGTTATACGAGTGTTTTCAGATCTTGATGCTGGTTTTTTTTATATTTTTATAGAATCAGGTGAATTCTGCGTTGTGCGCCATCTACGTACCGGAACCGGAAATGGTAGTTCCGTGCTACGTGCCGTGTCCCAACGACTGCGTTTTATCCAAATGGGCCGAATGGGCTCCGTGTTCCAGGCTGTGCGCCGATCGGGACGACCTCGGTCTCCGCAGCCGAAATCGAACCGTTCTCGCTCCTTCCGGAGTCGGTAAGTCGTTTTGGCAACAACAAAATCCGGATTTCTTCGATATTGTCAAAGAATTCAGAGAGTTGTACAACTTTTTTATTCGACAGGTGGTGCCCCCTGTCCGACATCCGAGGAACTTCAGGAAACGGAGATTTGCAATCAGCACAGTTGCACGGGTTTCGGCTGGAAGACGTTGCCCTGGCAACAGTGCAAAATCAGCGTTCACGGAGAGCGGTGCGGCTCCGGCGAGCAAATCAGAGACGTCTGGTGCGTCAAGGACGACGAGAGACGCATTTCGGAACGCAAGTAGGTTCCGATTTTTAAATGCGAGGGTGGGTTTTCACCGCTTTCGTAAACGTAGCTTTTGGTTGACCAATCACGTTATGTAAGGGTTTGACCAATCAGAGTGGTAAAACGCAACGTTAACGGAAGCAATGAAAACCAATCTTCCGTTCCAGTTGCGGTGGAATCTGGAAAGAAAATTCGATGACAGTACCACTTTTACGTGGCATATTTTTCTTCAAAGCGCGCAATGTAATCCATCATAAGGTGAAACTACATTGAGTGACGTTTTCGGAAAAGTCCGTTTTTTAAGGTGACCTCAAAAAACAAAACTGTCCAACCAAGAATCACATAAACGATTAAACGATTATGTGATTCTTGGTTCAACTGACTTTTTTTCTAGGTCAGCCTAAAAAAAAACGCATTTTTCCGAAAACGATGTTAAAAACGGTTAATGTAGTTTCAGCTTTAGGCGAATGCATAAATCTTTGTCTTACATTACTTCGGAGAAACAGTTTCTAATAACTCATTTTTATGGTTCTAGATGCGTTCCGCTGAAGAAGCCGGACGAAAGAAGAACGTGCACCGTCCCGTGTCCCAAAGACTGCAGCCTCAGCAAGGCCTCCGACTGGAGCGCCTGTCCCGACATCTGCACAACAGGGTCCACCGCGCTGTCTGTTCAATACCGAGAACAATTCGTCATTCAGTGGCCTCAAAATGGCGGCACGAGTTGTCCGGCCGCTCAGCGGGAACAACGCGCGTGTCCCACCGGTTGTCAGGGCAACCGGGAGGCTTGTTCGGTTCCCTGCTACAGTTACAGCTGGCAGGCCAGCGAGTGGGGCACCTGCGTCTTACCCGACAGCATGGAATGCGGATCCGGATACCGCACACGAAGTAAGTTTCGGTTTTATTTAAATGACGTCATTTCAACACGGCTGCCTATTCGCTCTTCGAACCTGAGCCTGCATTACACCAGGAAAGGAAATGTTGCCTAACCATTCTGTTTCTTGGTTTTCGCAGCCGTGACCTGCATGAGAAACGTGAACGAAAAGGAAGTGGAATCGTCTCTCTGTCTCCACGGCAACAGCACCCTTCCGGTTTTATTCGAACGATGTCACATATCGTGCTCGCACCCCTGCGTTCTCTCGGACTGGGGCGCCTGGACCCCCTGTCCTCTCAACTGCGGCGGAATTCAGACCCGGCGAAGGATAGTCCTAAGTGAGTACAGTTGTATAAAAGAAAGTGGTTTTGGCTAGAAGCTTCATCGGGAGAGAATGGTCAACTCGATGCATGGCTGACGCCATCTTGTTGACGAGCAAAAGTAGCTCTATGGCGATTTCAACAAGATGGCGCCAAATCGACCGTTCTCTCCCGATGGAGTCCGTAAAAGCAGGAGCGTTGTAGCGAATTACACGTATGGGCGTTCTGTTTTTAGGAGAAAGCGAGGATCATTCCGATTGTCGAAATAGACAGCTTTATCCTCTGGAGGAGCGCCGTAGCTGCCCGTGTCATCTGTACAGTGCTCAAGCGGCCGGAAACTGGTCCGATTGCTTGCTGGAGCGTCGCAGCACCGAGATTATTTACGTCAACGGTCGAGCTCAATTGGGACGGTGCGGCGTGGGACGGAGGCTCCGCAAGGTGGCGTGTTACGATAAAAACAACTACCTGGTGGATCCGCTGCTCTGCACGCCCACAGGTATCGAAACGTTTCGTGTCCGTTAGTTCCGTCTTTTCGTCGGTTCGAAATATAAAATGGCGTCTTATAGGTTACGAGGAGGACGTGTGCATGGTGCCGTGTCCCATCGACTGTCAGACGAGTCCCTGGTCCGAGTGGTCCGTCTGCAGCACCCAGTGCGGATACGGACTCAAATCCAGACAACGCAACATCGTCCAACCGGCGTTTGACGGCGGGAGACCTTGTCCAGAAATCGGCAAATCCAAATACGTAAGTGCTTCGTTACAACAGAGAAATATTGGTGACGGGACCCGAATAGATTGTTGATTTGGACTCGAAACAACTTCATCTACCGTTTTAACAAAAATGTTCTTTTGTAAATCGATTATTATTTTTCCAGGAGATGCAATCCGCGCCCTGTTTGGTCTCGTGCGATCTGTTCCAGTGGTTCGCGTTC
The DNA here is from genome assembly GCA_034694405.1 of Scolopendrellopsis subnuda. Taxonomy (NCBI): domain Eukaryota; kingdom Metazoa; phylum Arthropoda; class Symphyla; family Scolopendrellidae; genus Scolopendrellopsis; species Scolopendrellopsis subnuda. Next base: position 13,878 of record JAQFYH010000083.1, read on the forward strand.
GGTTGGAGCCAGTGCGAATTGACGATCCCGGACAAGATGAGGGGATGTGGAACGGGAATTCAAACCAGACAGTTACGGTAGAGACTTTCAACTTTCCTTTTTAAAACAAAAAATATTATAACGTGATTGTACGTCTCGGTCTGTCGTTAATTCCTGATTCGTCCGCCAGGTGTTACAAGGTGGACAACGTGACGCAGCCGAAGGTGGTGGAGGACCGATTGTGCGACCCCATGGTGAAGAACTCGGATCTGAATTACTGCCACGTTCCCTGTCCGAGGGACTGCGTCGTCAGCGATTGGACCGAATGGACCGTCTGTCCGCTGGTGAGAAACGCACTTTCAATCGCACGTTTATAATGAAACAAAGTCAGAACCTGATTTTACGCACCAGAAGTTGCTAAAGAAGGAATTTTTTGGAGCAATTTGGTTTCTCTGCAAGTTTAATCGCGCTGACGTCATTCTTCGTTGAAAGTTACGAATTCTTTACCGCCTTTTACGCGCATATAATCTATCGTTCTGAAATTTTAATCGGAATCGAACTCGTTCCACGTGTGATTTGCAACAATCCTTATCCGCCATTTTCTTTTCGCAGCCGTGTCGAGCGTCGCACACTCGAACCCGCAACCGCATCATGATCCGCGAGCCCTACGACACGGGGATGTGGTGCCCCAACATGACGGACACGGAGCCCTGCGTCCTGGGACACAACTGCTTTCACTACAACTGGAATTCCACCGCCTGGAGCTCCTGCATCATTCCCGAGAACTCCGTTTGCGGACAGGGCATGCGCAGACGCAACGTCATCTGCCAACGCAACGACGGACGAACCGTCCCGGACTCGTTCTGCGTTCAGGCGAGTCTGTTGTTTTGTTTGATACCGACGTTGCAACGGCGTCGATTTTACCAATTTCAACGTTATTTTTTTTCTTCTTTCAGACGGGCGTCGAGCGACCGCCGACGCTGGAAAGTCCGTGCGACCACGAATGTCCCGTCGATTGCGAGGTCTCCGAATGGAGTCCGTGGGACCACGAGCAGTGCGGCACCTGCGGAGCTTCAGGTAGGACGATCCCGGTTGTCGGCGAGAGATACTTATTTGCAAAACATCGTGGGGGTTGAGAAAGAAAATGAATCACATTTAGCTCTCAATATATTTAACCAGTAAATCCATGAGTGGACCCGCCGTGTGACCATGATTATCCGAATCATCTGTCGGTCTCTAAAATAGGAATTGGCCGTTGGTTAAAAGCGGAGAAATATGATTCACAAACTGAAACCAGCACACGCAGTTTGAAAAATGGCTGCAACCAAAGTACGGAGTGTCTTAACGAATAAGTTTAAATTTGATAGGTTTCATCCAGCGTAGGAGGAAGGTGACGGTTCCTCCGGTGGGACTGGGAAAACCGTGTCCGGAACCGGCGGTCCAGCGGAAGCCCTGTCCATCCCGTCCGTGCTACCAGTGGATTCGCTCCCAATGGTCGCCTTGCAACTTACAGGTAACGACAACGTCTTCTCGGACTTTTATTCGTCGGTCCGAGTAGAACGAAACGACTCATTTGAAACGTGTCTTTTTGCAGGGAGGAGTTTGCGGTTACGGAATCAAAAGGCGCGACGTTTCGTGTCAGCGCGCAGACGGAGCTGCGGTCGACACTCGCTACTGCATGGAAGCCAACGAAACCATGAAATATCTGACGTCGCCCGACGACAGGTGGACGGAACAGATGCTCGACATCCAGGTGATTTGATCGCGCAGAGATTCCTGCTGGTTAAAACAAACTGGAATATTAAAATGACTGTTGTTTCCAGACCGAGTCGGTGTGTCACGTGGCCTGTCCCGGGGACTGCGTCCTCAGCGAATGGACCGAATGGGCGCCCTGTCACAGGGACTGCGCCGCCGGGCAACAGAGTAAGTTTATTTATTGAATTTCCTTACATGCATCGGGAGGGTGTGGAGGAGGGCCGTGCTGCATTGCCAGAGATTCGCGGCTCCTGTTACGTAAAAAAAGGAGGTTTTAAATGAACGATATTGGTGGTCGCACCGTTTGATTTTATATCTTTTGTGTTTGAAGGTGGCTACCAGAGTCGCTCCCGCGCCATCATCGCTCACCCAGCTCCGCAGGGAGAAAGATGTCCCCCAGAACTCTGGGACACGCGGCCGTGTTTCGGTAGGTTCATTTATGAAGAATTTAAAATTCAAGGCACGTGAAAGTAATTTCCAGTATAATTGATGTCAAAATTAAAAAAATAAAATGCGGTTTTGGCTAAAAAAATAATTGCATTTGACATTCGTTTTTAAAACAGACGATAATTTTACAGTGTTGTCAACGAAATGAACTAGAAGTGGGAAAATACGAGTAATTTAAGCTGTTCATTCTTTTCAAGCTATTATAAGTTCGGCGGCATGAAACAGTGACGTCACAGAATTTATTCTGAATCGAAAAAAAAAAGACGTCGTTTCACGTATCGCGTCCAAACGCGACGCTTGAAGCATTTGTCTCTAAAAAGCGAAAATGAACGTGTTTTGCAGGCGGACCGTGTCTGAGGTTCGAATGGATCGCCAAAGACGGGAAAATTATCTGCACGAGGTCGGACGGAGTCGTTGTCACAGGTAAATAGAGAGAAATTCTATTTGCCTGAGAGGAACTCAATAGAAAACGAACGACAAAACCTAATATCAAGCTCATTATTACGTCGAAGAATGCAAGAAATGTGCATTTCTTCAAACGCTGCAAAGGCGAAGGAATAAAACTTTTCGCTACCGAGAGCGAAAGGTTTTATTCCTCGCTGATTTCTGAAAGAAGAAATACGTTAATTTTATTTGTCGCTATTTAGTAAGTTACAGCTAAGTAACTATGATAGCTATGATGCTCATGAGTTTACTGAGGTCTCTGCAGTGTTTGGAATGGGCATCGTCGGCGAACTTTGCGATTTTCATTAGTTTTCGGGCAAGGGAATAACGGTACACCAGACGTCTCCACGACATAACTTAGTACGAAAGAGAGTTTGCGCACTAATAATGTTATAAATCGTTTAAAATTACAACGGATGCGTTTTGTTGCGTTTTTTTGGGTCGTTTATATTCAATTCCACGCGTTTCCAGAAGGAAGGGGGCCACCCTCCCTCGTTCCATTCAAATTAGAAAATTAATGACGTTTATTTTAATAAAAAAATTTATTAAAAGCGGGAATACATTGAAAACAGTCTTAAAATGAACCACGACTTCTTGGATATTTTATTCAACGAATTAATAAAATATTCAGTTTTAAGGAGAGGTTTTTGTCGCGGTCTCCTAAGTATTTCACGTACGACGAATTTCTATTTTTAATAGAATCCATGTTGGGAAAAAAACGCGGCAGAAAAAAGAGAGATGGCGATGTTTTAAAACCGGAATATCGATATTTCTTAATCGATGATATCGATG
>JAQFYH010000084.1:0-17276 GCA_034694405.1 Scolopendrellopsis subnuda
AATATTAGATTTAATTTTAAATAATATTTAAAATAAGCTCAGGTTGAAATAACGACGGATTCCTTCTTTAAATGTTTCGTGGCTGGAACAGCCTCTAACAACAATCTCAAGATTGGTTTTTGATGCTGTAACTCAAAGATATTCGTTCACAAAATTATTATAATCAATGTATTTGGAACAATAAAAAACGGTATCGCCCAACCTCTTTCCTCGCAAAGATTTAATTAAAGTAATATTGGGAACCCATCTGGGCTCCGCCGCACGCAAACCCGCCATTAATGCACAGCTTTTTGTACATTTAAATGACATTAACCGCGAAGGGAGTGGGCGATCCGGTTATTCGATTCTAATACACTGTCATTCAGTGGCGAAGATAGCTCAAAAGGGAGGGGGAGGGGGGGGGGGGGTTCAACTCCAAAATGTTAGGACTTTTTTCCGTTAGTTTTTGGCCAGAAAAGTTTTCGAAATTTGGTGCATTTGTAAGCACTCTGATATGAAAAACTTGATTTTTGACTAGATGTTTTTTGAAATTGATGCCAAAGATGCACTCTGACTTGAAAAACTTGGATTTTAGAAAAAAAATTGAAATTAAAAGTCTTTGTTGCATTTTATGCTCTCTGATTTGAAAAACTTGGTTTTTGACTAGAAAATTTTTCGAAATTGAAGTCAAATTTGATGCAATTTTGATTGAAAGTGTCATTTGGGCGGGAAATTTTCTGCAACGGGAGGGACATAAGCCCCCCTAGTCTCCCTCCCCCCGTATCTGCGCCACTGCTATCATCGACAGCATTAAGAAAATGGCCCCGGTTTTTTTTTTGGCAGCAGAGACCAAAGGAAGGGAGAAATTTTTGCGCGCGAATCGAAAAGTGATAAATTATTCTCCCACCAGTTAATCAGACCGCCAAAAATTATACAAAGTTTCGGCATAAAATTCGAGTTTGGGAAAGAAATTAAGGTTGTAGGGCGCCTTTTAACGACGGAATTTTATGAATATTGTAAGCTTTTACGGCCTGTGCGTGACGGACGTGCGCAATATTATTATTTAATTTTTTTTCCTGGTGAAGAAAAGATAGTTTTTAAAAAGAGCGGGAAGTTTCCCGCCAACGAACGAGGGAGAATGTCTCCTCAACACTAAGCTACGGAAAAGAATGACTCCTGCGTTTATCGGCACGTTAAAAAAAAACTTTTGGAGATCAATACTAAGCGCTATAACGAGTGTTGATGACGTTAAATTAGACTAGGCAATACATCGATAAACAAGATATCAGTGTTTTGGTTGTTCTCCCGTATCAAACATCGATTTCTCGTTGCCTAGCGATGGGGAAACTTCGACTGATACATGCTGCTTTGCTTTTAAAGGTGTTGTTTATACAGGTTACGTAAAAGTCAGGACAAATTGAGCACTCTCACTTTAAGCCGCGTCCAGCAGCTTGGCTTTTGGGTGCTTTAACGTCAGCGTGTATTTCGAGACCGACGACTTTATTCTGTGATCCGTATACAATATTCTGTTTTTGTCTCAATTTTGTCTATAGGCGTCTGGTTCGAGTTACGGACTAGAGGTGGCCCCGCAGGACGTAGTTCGGTGGAATCCGGTCTGGCAAACCGGACCTAGGTGGCCGTCTGTGGACCAATCCGGGACCAATCAAAATACATTAGTAAATAAACCATTTCATATTTCAATCTCTCTCTCTCTCACTCTCTCAACGCCTTGTCCTGACTCTTACGCCACCCTGTGTCGAAATTTCGAATGTTTATACGTTTTCATATGACGTCATAACGGGTTTCATTCTTTTTCAGTTATCAAAGCTTCATCAGCTAGCGATGCAACACGCTCCCATAGCGATAAGTCCGGCCATTTCCACGGCAGCGGCGGTTACGCCTCCTGGTTAGTATAATATTAACTAGTTATTTATTTATTTTTAACTTACAGTAACTGCTGGTCGAAGAGCCCGGTCGACAACCTGGTTTCGAGACTCGTGAAATTTTAGTGTTTTTCTCTCGAATTTGGAGGACTACGACAATCCGGGTTCGTGTCGATTGTAGCACGTTAAAGAACCCCTTATTTTTTCCTTGGAAATTAGGCATCGGCATCGAGAGACGTCTTGATTTCAATCTCAGGGGGGTGCATTCTTAGGGTTGCCAATATTAGCGTAATTTCGGGACTTCTTGCCATGTTTTGAAATTCTCGCTAAATTTTACGATCTAAAATACTTACAGTTCTATAAAGAAACAAAAAATCGTAGAATGGTGCATTTGCGGAGTATTTTAGATCGTAAAATTTAGCGAGAATTTCAAAATATGGCAAGAAGTCCCGAAATTACGCTAAGAATGGCAACCCTAAAAATGCACCCCCTGAATCTCGCCTTTTTTTTTCTGTACGTTGCAGAAGCGGATAGGACTAATTAGTCGTGACGTAAAGTTGTTCTATTATCAAGGGGATTCAAAAATTCAAATAATTTCGGCTAATAAAAGCGCGCGAATTTATAAAACGTAGCGTATCCCCATGGCAACAAAACAATGATGACGTAACATTAATTTGTCCAATTACAGATTAGAACAAATAAAATAATGTAAAAAGTGATGATGAAAAAGAACTTAGCCTATCACGCACCACGTGCGGAAGCTACCACGTGCTTCCCAACAATGTGGTCGGGATTTCGTTGGGATTAAAACATTGCTAAGTTTTAAGAAATCAAAAGGTTGTTAATAACTAGTTAATTCATTATAGACCTACCCTGCTGGATTGTATTTAATACAACTATAAAAGGAAAAATAATATATAATTACCTGTGACATGTTCCAAGTCCGGAAACAAGTGAAAGATTGAGCACGCATGCTGTTGAAAATAGCGACCAGTGTCCGGTGATTTTCTTTAAAAAAATTCGCGCCAAAACGACTGCTACTTATAACATTACCCATAATTTTTTAAGTTACGTTAAACGTTTTCACCGAACTCATATCGCCATTATCAGAAATTTGTTGAATTAAGAGTTACGACGAAACCCATAAAATCTTTGGAATTTAAAAGTTATTGCTCTTCAAGAATAATTTACTATGACTCATCAGGGTCACTTCCCAGCATTCTACCATCTTCGAACGGTTCCGGTGTGGAGTTGGACACATAACTAGGCTAGTAAAACTCTCATTTTTGTGGGAGTGGAGCTAGCCTAGTGGTAGAGTGTCTGACTTTGCTAGGCGGAAGGTGCCGGACGGACCGAGACCCGGGTTCGAATCTTGAAAAACAAAGTTTTTCTTTCGACCTGTTGGAACATTTGTAGTCGTCGTTGGATTATATAAAATTAATTTTCCTGATTTAAGAGTGAAGTTTGGAGTTTTCATCATAATATATTTTATTGTTTCAAATAATATTTCCTAAAACAAGACTCAAGTTGACAGAACGTGAAATATAAGTCATGCGATTTTTAAATTCACATTCTAATGGAATAAATAAGTTTATTTTCAGGATAGTTACGCGGAAAACATGGGTGAAATAAAGAAGGTAACTCTGGTTAAAGATACGTGGTCCCGAGGACTTTATTTCTGGGCGAGACCGTGCTACAAATTGAGAGGTAAGTCTGCGAGACATCCGCGATTCCTTGATGTTACTATTTAAATAAATTCCTTTTTAAACGATCTATTACAGTTCAGGTGTTTGATGCACTATCGATACCGTTCAATCTTCAAATTCAATTGCAAGGATCACGTCGCACATACGACAAGCCCTTCGTATCGGTGAGTTCACTATTTCTCAACACTCAGAACCCACCTCCTTTTTTCTGTTTTTACTGCACTACGAAGCATTTACACATTTTGAGAAAAAAAATATCATAAATATTCTCGAACATATTTTTCTAGATAATAATATTAGAAATTCTTCTCATATGCCATTCGCACGGATGGTAGAATAGTTCCGTCCAACTCAACTAATATTTTTATTTGAATCAAAGGTGCATCTTCTGCACGGAGACGAAAAAAGAAAAAAAGTAAATTATCCAGACAACACCGCCAACGTTTTGAAGGAAGAATGGATTGAGTATCAAGTTCATACATCAGTTCAGGTTGCAAGTCGAATTAAATTATTTTACATCCTGTTCCTGTAAATCTGCTAAAAATATTTTCGGAAATCTGTTTCATTGACCTATCCTCAACAATTTTTTTTTAATCCACACCCACATCGCCTAAAGCCGGCGCCCTAGATGCGAAGCATCTGTTGGGAGGGAATCTGCAGAAAACATTTCTCGACTTGCAGATATCGATCTTATTGTAGCTGGTCTACGCAAATAGCTTAAACCGCGAGAATTATTGCCCCAGAAAATCTGCAAAAACGTTCGTGGGAAAACTGGGCATCTTTTCAGCAGGACATTATATTCGATTGATATTATCTTCTTTCCTGCATCAGGAGGTTCGATTTCCCCGAGAGGATTACAGGTGCGATTCCGATCCCAACTACAACATCACCCGTTGTCTACTGGACGTCTGCTGTAAAAACCCGAAAATAAAATGCAGGTACCAAATCGACAAAATATTACAGAGATTGTACCCGTGAAATAAAAATAGTGTTTGAAGTACCCCGTGTTGACTGTTGTTCTTTGCAGAACTGATCTCCTCTCCTGTCCTAATACCGACCTGAAATATTGCGACGAGGCAAAAGATGATCCCACCTCGACCGAGTACCGGTGTTCGCGATCCATTTCCGAAAATTCGCTTTATCTCTCAGTTAAGAAATTTGCCTCCGTTACCTGTCCCGAGTCGTGCGTCAACATGAAACACAAGGTCACGTTTCACAGAACTTTGTATAATCCTGGAAAATCGACTTGTATTACAGTAAGTAAACTTTGTTTTTCATCTTATTGGATTTGGTCGAACTTCGTACAACCGCCAGAACGAAAAAGAGTAAGTAAATGCGATTGTGGCTAGTAAGACTAACGAGTTAGATTGATGTCCTCTTGCCTTGTGGGGAGAGGGGCATTTGCCTTCTTCTAAATATACATCAGTCTTAACTCGCAAATGTTATATTTAGAGACCCGTGAATTTCGCGACTTAAAAACCAAAAATTCGTTGACAAAAATCGGAAATTTCACGAGTTGTTTCGTGGATAACTGGATAAAAAAACTCAAAATTCGTGCAATTTTACGCACTTGGACTCGATATTATGCATATATTGTGCTATACATTTTCGTCAGAATTTTTTTTACGATAATTTAATTCAAAATTGGTGCATTTTTGAGCTCCCAAAAAAGTGGGTTGTAGTTTTTGGCCAGAAAAATGTTTGAAATATTTAATGTATTTTCTAGTATTCTGGAAAAAAAAAAACATGATTTTTAGCAAGAAAAATGTTTAAATTTTCGTCGTTTTTCGTGGGTTAATTAGTTTTTTCGTGGGTTGGAAATGCCTCCCGTGGATGAACCTGAAGGCATAGAAGATGGTCAGAGAAATGGTTTTTATGCAGTTTCGTGGAATTAATTTTTTTTTTCGCGTAATGCGAAATTCACGGGACTCTAGCTATATTACATATTGTTGCATTTCGATATTTTACAGTAATTTTTATTTATTACTATTTATTACTTTATCATTATGCCTCTGCATATAGACAAGCATTTTCAGCGTTTGAATTTGAAATATTTTATTTAAATTTAAAAAGGCACGAGAGCGCACTAACCATGTGAATTTTACAAGCGCGCACTTGCATTGAATTCAATCTTTCACGCGCCTATAAATAGTGCTTCCTATAAAAGGATGAAAAATCCCATAGGAAATGTCATTCACCGCCGAGGACTCGGAGAGGAAACATCGAGCAGAACAGGTAGTATCGAATAGCATTAGAGAGCAATCTGAATAGTCCTTTTGTGTGTATTGAATAGCTATTGCGCTATAATAAGTTTTATTTTACGAAACTGTCATTAACACGAGGTTATGAATGTGTTGAGCTTGGCTGCTGGCTTCTGCGATGGATGTCGTCATTCTCATCGTAAAATAAAATACGTGAAACGCGAATAGGCCCGTAGAGTATTTTGATTATTATTATTCGTACAGCATTGCGCAAAGTACCACGAGGTTCGTATCTTGTTTAGACTTGGCTGGCTTCTGCGATGGATGTCGTCATTTCTGCTATAAAGTAATATGACGCGTTACCGATAAGTTTTGTTTTCTTTTTATCCCAAAGATTCTCTCTACCGTTATTTCGATGTACCTTGCATGTTTAATGTTTTTTTTAATAAGAAAATAAATATGAAATGATGAGAAAGAATTTAATTAATTGAAAGAGAAAAAAAAACGGTTTATTTTAAATGGAAAAAAAGAATTTGAATTAAAAGAAAAGAAGTTTAAAAGCTACATCCCAGTTGCCGGAGTTGTTATTTTAACGATAAGTCGACATCAAATCCGTACGTAACAATATCTAATTCAAGACGGGTCTTACAACAAATTTGTATGTTCAAACTGAAACGTACTTTTGTACTAACGAGTAGTTTATTCCCGCACGAGTAATTTTTTACACTTTTATTTCTCTTTTTGCTTGTGAGAATTAAGTTAAAAGTATATTCACACACAGGGTCATTCATTTTCTTTACCAATCTTCGTGGTATTAAACAGTAACTTGTTTCGGTATTCCGCACGTTAGAGGGTATATTCATAGGGTAAAATATCTGATTTTAAAGCTCCTGTTCCGAGAGACTGAATACATTCGCAGAACGGAAGTGTGGAGTGACCATCAGTATCAACTATTTGCGGACATCGCCGGCATGACAGGTATGCCTAGACTACGCAGTAGGGTAAACAGTGTACCCTACTCCGTACAATGCGACTATCACGTGATATTTGAAACCATCTTTTATACCAAACTGCTATAAAGTCGTTTGTTTTACATTAATTTTGAAATAGCATCGTCGATTAACATTTTAACAGTATTTACTTGTATGTTTGAAATGATTTATAAAATGTGCAATTCAAATGCCATCTACGTCATCTATGCCATCATTCTATTCATTTCAACTTCCTATAAATATGAAATAATATAGTGAGTAATTTTTACGTAAACCCGTAGATAACTTAGCTATTCAGTTTGATTTAATTTATTATGCTTTCTGCATCAGGTATTTGTCTGGGATTTTCAATTCTCGACATGTACGATGGGCTAATCGGTCTGGTGGACACATTTGTAAGAAGAATAGAAAATAGAAGAATAACAGCCGTGGAAAAGAAGACGACAGCAGTTCCGAGACCCAGAAAGCATGCTTGGACTGATGCCGTGTAGCCGCAAAAAACAATAAATGAAAAGTGTACTAGGGATTACGTGTAAGCGGATTAGCTGCTGGGCATTTTGCATTTCGGGATTCTGTTAAATTAATGATTCGTTTAAAATAGTCTATAGGACCGGTTATAGGACCGGCTGTGCCCATGCTTATAAACTCGAGAGCCCCTAGACGGCCAAATCCTCGGTTTCCAGGTGAATGGGAAAAGGAGGAGAGGAAGACCGAAGAAGGGGAGGTAATTAAGAAGGACATGCACGACTGTGGAGTAACCCAAGGCGACACAAAGTACAGGAAACTATGGAAGTTAAGACTCAAATAGCCGACCCCAAATAACCGGGAAATAAAAATAAAAAAACATAATATAGTTAGAAGAAGCAGAAGTCCAAACCAGAAGTCCAAAGACGGAGTAGGTCAGACCACCAGGGCTAAGAGAGAGATAGCGGCAAACAATCTGTTCACTTTAATATTTACTCAGCACAAGTTTAGCACGTGGGCAGTTACTTCTCAAATTATTCGTTCGTCTTTCAGTATGATACAGAAGTTCATACAGGGTAATACAAATCAACTTTACACACGGTATTGTAAGCTTATAATAAATTAGGCACGTGTAAATTCAAAAAATTACTGGTATGACTGTTACGGAGCCGAATACGATGTTAAAACATCGGTGCATTTCGTATGCACAGTATACCAAGTAGTGATTAAAACGTATTAAACACATCTGAATAAAACCTCCATGTTGTTATAAAGAATCAAGTTTATTTCGTAATATCTAAACAGACATTTTTGGTCCATCCCGCTATATTTTGACAGTACCACAAGGGTTGTTTCGATAATGTTCCGAGAATGACAAGTGAGGGTTCTTCAGCAGGTGACTGAAGATATTTTTCCAAGTTCATTGCTGAAGAGGAAAACATGAACTCGCGACCTATTTGTGAGAGATTAACGCTTGGAAACCGCAATACGTAGTCGATAGATCAAATCGTTTTAAAATATCAATTTGTTCTACCTAGTATTCTCGTATACCTTCAGAAGAAAAAGCTAGACCTCAAAGGGGAAAAAACCAGTAAGGGGTTGTGTGAATCTTAATATTTGACGTACGAAATCAGAACTTTTAACAACTTAGAACCATGTTTGTTGCTGAATCCATAGAAACCAGTGGATTTTCCTTAGTTTGAAAACGTTATCAAATATTCTGCCTTAAAATAATTAAATACAAAGAGGACCAGGCAAAAATCTATAGCAAATTAGCCACCCAGATCGAACTACTGCGCTATTCTCTCTAACTTCTGTTGCTGTACTTCGTACTATTTCACGTAACGTGCTCGGCTACATTTGATCTTTATTATACTTACGTACTGCATCTTACCCAGTACCCCGTATATCTCATTATTAGAAGTTCGACATTATTACTCAGTGTTACATCATACGTTCGAGACCTCTTCTTATATAGGTTTAACAAATCAATATAACTACAAACGAAAACTTGACCAGTGCACGTGTCCTTACATTTCCGTCGTAGCAAATGTCTGGTCTCTCATAAATGAATAATGAACGTGTGACGAAAACGATAAAATTGTGAAGAAAGCTTCATCTATACTTCCGAATAAGTTTATATGAAACTTTTTCACAATTTTATCGTTTTCCTCGCAAGTTTATTATTCAGTTTTGAGAGAAAGAGTAGTCAAGAGAAAATATAACTAGCCCAGCATTATTTGGGAAGTTATTTAATATTTCCTCGTTCCTCTGCACGGAACCTTCAAACTAAGGTTAATATTATATTGTGTAGACATTTTAACTAAAACTCTTTAGGGCCCAAAGACCTGTTGACAGGGTTAAAAAACGAAGAAAAAATGTAATTTAAAGACCATCTGGATTAGGCAAATTAGCAAAAAAGGTGGACAAGATCGATATTCCAATACACTCTCGGTAAAATAGAAAATTAAGTTACTAGGTACTTAAAATATACTTGAGAAAAGGTGCAATCGTGTTTTTGACGAGATATAGTCAGGTGAGAATAACCAGGTTGTAACTCTAAATTTATCATGTTTCGCAACTTTAGATTAACTACTGTAGTTGTTAGGAAAATAATAAATTGACTGTTAACACGTGGCTTTATTCTCACCTAATGAGTTCGTCACGTGAGATTGACAGGGTTCAATCTGTCAGTTTATTTTTCGTAACAACACTGTTAATCTAATGTTGAATAATGTTTACATTTGCAGTTAGATAATCTTGTAACTTTAAAAGTATGAAAATAATATAGTAAAATACTTTAAAACATTGATTGAAAAACTCGAAATAATTGAAATAACGTATCGATGTTATGCATGCAACAAGACTTTTCCCAGCAGAGCGAGCATGAAATTAAATCAATAGTGCAATCACTGCATGGTCCGTGGTTGCATTATAATTAAGACAAGGTAGAACAGATTGGAACTGAAATATTTAACGAAACAAAATTGAATCTACTCGTATAAGTGGGTATAATGTAGGCTACAGGTTGTTCTCATAACTCACTGTTACTAAGTTACTAAGAACATTCCTCATGCTGGAACTTGCCTGATAGCCAAGGACATTTATCCGACTTCAACGTCGTAATTTGTTTAATTCAAAATATTTCATTTTTAGCGGTCTAATATTATGAATGAAACTGAGAAAACCATACAACAGTGGCCCAAACGTGCAGTGACTTTAGTAGCGACTATACTGCTGACGTATTACTGCATCAATCGCGTGATTCAGTTCTCAAACCGGTCGATTGTATTTGAAGAAGTTCATTTAAAATGGACGAATCAACATCCGACTGTGGTTGTTTGTCCCAGGTGAGTAAAAAACTCTCCGTATAACGAGTTTTGCAATATTTCCAGTTATTTTTGCAGATATACTCTGCATATTTTTTTTGCAAGTACATGTCGTTTATGTTGGTCTTTGGATTCCGTATGTCCTTAAAGATAAACATAACATAACAATCACGCATCCCTTTCGGGGAAAGGAACATTCTTCATACAAACGACCACATCCTAATCTATGAGCCTTCCCACTTATTTCTGTTTTCGCACATCACACGTGCCTCTCCATTGGTCATCCATTGGTCATCCATTGGTCTCTTTATACACGCTCTTTTTACATTCACCCTCATCATTTGTTTTTCTTTCATGCACTCTTTTACTCGATCTATCCATTCTTATCGGGGCCTGCCCTACACATATTTCCCTCAACCTTCCCGTTATTAATTCTTTTAGTCAGTCTCTCATCATTCATTCTCTCCACATGTCCAAACCATCTCAGTGTACTAGTACTCATTCTGTCTAGAAGAACATCCTTTCGCACGTCACACATACTCCTGGTAAACTGATATGAAATGTTGTTCATATTCAATTTAGTGAAAGCGATGTTTACTACCGAAGACTGGATGGATATTTGAAACTGTGTCAACGGTACAGCAGCAATTGCACCGATCCAGGGAATATAGGCTCAGAAAAGCGAATGCAAAACATTAGAGACCAACTGATCAACAAATGCGGAATCACCTACGAGGAAATCAGTCCTCACTTGTATTTTGACGTGGAAGAGGTCATCGACGTAGCGCAAGTACCAGGGGTTAGTAACCTACGTTACAGTGTTTTATTACTGACTAAATGCTTGCTTTCCATCACAAATTACAAGTTCTGGGTGTGGTTCAGTACCTTTTAGTAATTTTGCTCTTTTCCAAAAAATTAATTCGAAATAAATACTTCAATGTTCATAGAGGTAAGAAAGATTGAATTACAGGGTATTTATAAACATTTATTTAGAAAATGAGACTATAGTTTACTTTAAAGGACCTAACCTAACAGAAAGAAGAACATTATGTTTTTTATTATTATTTTATTAGCATACCGTATTAAGTAAACAATCATGGGGAAAAAACAAGGTAAATAGATACAAAGCTAATTAATAGCGAAACTGGCCCCAATAGGTTAAAAATAATATATATTTTAATGTTTCAAATAATATTTCCTAAAAGACTCAAGTTGACATTACGTGAAATATATAAACTTCTTCGATGAAAAATGATTTTTAAACTCACATTCTAATGGAATAAATATTTCCAGGATAGTTACGCGCATAACATAGGTGAAGGAAAGAACGTAACTCTGGTTAGAGACACGTGGACCCGAGGACTTTATTTCTGGGCGAGACCGTGCTACGAATTAAGAGGTAAGTCTGCAAGATATCCACGATTCATTGACCTTTAAATAAATTCCTTAAATCTTAACGATCTGTCCCTTATTTATAGCTCAGGTGTTTGATACACTATCGATACCATTCGATCTTCAAATTCGATTACAAGGAACACGTCGCACTTACGACAAGCCCTTCGTAACGGTGAGTTCACTCTTTTTCAACACAAGGTCCTCGGTCATCTCAGAACTACTCGGCTGCAATAAGGTTCAGACGCACTTTCTGCAAAATTTGAAAAAATGAGCTGGTATTAATTTTGCAGGTACTGCGTAGTTTCCAATCATTCTGCTATGTCGGAATCAACATTTTGATCCTCAAACTCCAGATTCGGTAAAACACAGGATCTAAACTGAACATAATGCAATAGAAATTTGCGTTTTGCGGCTTTGAGCAAAATATTTGTTTTTTCAGATACTGTTTTTTTTTACCTTTGAGCAGCTGTACTCCTGCTTTTCTGTTTTTAATGCACTAAACTTAGGGATGATTGCGAAAAATGTAAATAATTATGTTGAGAAAAGAAATTATCATAAAGATATTTTTTATGAAAATTAATTAGAAATTCATCTCAGGTGTCATTTGCAGGCTGGATGGTAATCGCAGATTAAACTTTCTTCCGTCCAAAAGAAATATTTACTCAACTAATATTTTTATTTGATTCAAAGGTGCATCTTCTGCACGGAGACGAAAAACGAAAGAAAGTAAATTATCCAGACAACACCGCCAACGTTTTGAAGGAAGAATGGATTGAGTATCAAGTTCATACATCAGTTCAGGTTGCAAGTCGAATTAAATTATTTTACATCCTGTTCCTGTAAATCTGCTAAAAATATTTTCGGAAATCTGTTTCATTGACCTATCCTCAACAATTTTTTTTTAATCCACACCCACATCGCCTAAAGCCGGCGCCCTAGATGCGAAGCATCTGTTGGGAGGGAATCTGCAGAAAACATTTCTCGACTTGCAGATATCGATCTTATTGTAGCTGGTCTACGCAAATAGCTTAAACCGCGAGAATTATTGCCCCAGAAAATCTGCAAAAACGTTCGTGGGAAAACTGGGCATCTTTTCAGCAGGACATTATATTCGATTGATATTATCTTCTTTCCTGCATCAGGAGGTTCGATTTCCCCGAGAGGATTACAGGTGCGATTCCGATCCCAACTACAACATCACCCGTTGTCTACTGGACGTCTGCTGTAAAAACCCGAAAATAAAATGCAGGTACCAAATCGACAAAATATTACAGAGATTGTACCCGTGAAATAAAAATAGTGTTTGAAGTACCCCGTGTTGACTGTTGTTCTTTGCAGAACTGATCTCCTCTCCTGTCCTAATACCGACCTGAAATATTGCGACGAGGCAAAAGATGATCCCACCTCGACCGAGTACCGGTGTTCGCGATCCATTTCCGAAAATTCGCTTTATCTCTCAGTTAAGAAATTTGCCTCCGTTACCTGTCCCGAGTCGTGCGTCAACATGAAACACAAGGTCACGTTTCACAGAACTTTGTATAATCCTGGAAAATCGACGCTTATTACCGTGAGTAATAATATTTTTTTCATCTTATTGGATTTCTTCTAACTTCCTACAACAACCCGAATGAAAAGAATATTAGTAAATGCGATTGTGCCCAGTAAGTAGTTGCTGTTTTGGTGAGAGGCGCATTTACCTCCCTCTAACTTACTATACTCGTAACTCATCAATAATTTAATTCACGACTGGTCTTGCAACTTGTAATGTTGGAACTGAAAAAGTACCTTTGTACGTAATATTATTCCCACGAGTAATGTTTGTGCACTTCACACTCGTTTCGCTGGTGAGAATACAAAAAGATCTGCTGTCATTTTGTTCATCCGATTCGATCTTGCTTGTCACGTTCTAAACTGTAACTGGTCACGATACGCCGCATGTTTGAGTATAATAATTTATAATCTGCTTTTAAAGTTCCTGTTCCGAGAGACTGAATACAATCGCAGAACCGAAGTCTGGAACGATTATCCCTATCAACTACTTGCGGACATCGCCGGCATGACAGGTATGCTTAGTAGACTGCAGTATAGACTGTTATTTGGTAAATAATTTACGTATAAACTGCACTGACTAAAGTTTTCTGGTGATGTTTAAAAAAATATGTTATACCAAACTGCTACGTAGCGCTTGTTATATATTAATTTAAAACATAGTATCGTCTATTAATATTGTAACAGTATTTACTCGTATGTAGAGTACACGTATATAATAACTTAACTGTTAAGTTTGATTATCATGATTTCTCCATCAGGTATTTGTCTGGGATTTTCAATTCTCGACATCTACGATGGGCTAATCGGTCTGGTGAACAACTTTGTAAGAAGAATAGAAAATAGACGAATAACAGCTGTGGAAAAGAAGAGGAAAACAGTTTCGAGACCCAGAAGGCATGCTTGGACTGATGTATAGCAGCAAAAAATAATGATGGATTGATTGTGTATAAGCGCTTCTGTAGCTGCACGTCTTGGCATTCTCTTGAGTATCGCCTTTATACCGTAATAGTCTAGGACCGGTTGTGCCTATCTGCTCGGGCCATAAGCATTAAGCATAATTATTACAAACTCGAGGATTCCAAGGCGGAGTAGTTAGGACCGCCAAGCGCGAGTTGAGATAGTGGCAAGCTATCTGTGCACAAACCTTATAGCACTCGTTTAGCACGTGGAGTGAGGTATAGTATCGGTTCTCGGATGGGAATTAAGTTATACAGACACACACTCACTCCATTATTGTAAATTATATTATAATCATTGTATCCCTGCAGCTGCTTCTAAGTAACAGAAGCAGGTTTCTTGTTTGTAAAACATTGTCTCTGCACTTTCAATTATAAACAAGTAAACTATATTTTTTTTTGGCTCTAGCTCTGGTCTCGTTTGAGTAATATTATTTCATTGTACGCTTGATGTACAGCAGGTAAAGTCTCGGCCAAGCGGGTCCCTCACAAAATAATTGGTGGTGCTTCATATGGGAAATCCCCGATTAAACACTACAATATTATTAAAGTTACTCATTCTCAGCTTAATTAAGAACGAGTTCGAGTGCCAAAATGGGATCTTACGCTTACAGTAATATCTTTGTTAATGACTTACGTGTACTTTGGCAGGCAAGAAACCTAAATAACCTAGTTTCAGTACTTAGTTTTAAAGAAAGAATAACCTATGCAATAGGGTGGTTCTTAAAACACTGATTACAGTACTGTACGAAATCTTCTGCTCCCACAATCCAAAATATTGTTCCAATATCGATGGCGTCGGATCAAAACCACGTATCTCAAATAGCCAATTCAAAAATTGTCAATTTTTACACGCATAAATCGAACCAATGAAATAAGACCTTACGTACAAAACTGTAATCATTTTATGAAACATGCATTTCTATTGGTCTCCGAGATACGTGGTTGTGCTCGGTATAATATCGGCGTGAATTTTTCGGTTCAAAGTGACCAATGTCACAAATAAGAAAAATCGAGATACGTGGTTTTGATCCGACGCCATCGAAATGTGAAAACAATGTCTGCAAAATCTTAGGAATTTTGGATAATTTTAATAACTTAGGTCGCCCAAGGGCCTCAAAATAATTGTCCATTGTTACCCTGTGGGAAAAACAAGCGAAAAGCTGAAAAAATTTAAAAAATTATTTCTAGAAATGTAATTGAAATGAAACTTTGTAGAAATGTTCATTTCTATGTTCTAAATAACCTACTACTTCATAAATAATTTCTGTCACCCCCAGAAAATTCCATTTCATAGTTTTAGCTCCAAATTTAAAATAAGGGACTATTTTGATAATAAATCCGTGATTTTTATAACAAAATGGCGTCCTCTGAAAACTTTTTTTGTAGAGAAATGAATTAGCTTCAAAAACGTTCTCTATGAAAATTTTCGAGGGTTTTCAATTTCTTATCAAAATCACGGATTTATTATCAAAATTGCCCCGTAACTTTGAGGCCCTTGGGCGAAATTATCCAAGATTCCTAAGATTTTGCAGACATTGTTTTCACATTATATTGGAACAATTTTGGCTTGTGGGAGCAGAAGATTTCGTGCATCAATGTTTTAAGAACCACCATACTATGCAAATATTTTTCTGCGAATTAATATTGATAATTCTAAGGTTAGATAGAAGTAACTTATCATTTTATTTTTTTCTCGTAACTTGTTGTCTGCCTAAGTTTGTTTATAAACACCCAACAGTATTCGGAAAAGAGCTATTCAACTACGGTACTGTATAACAGCAGATAGCCTGCGTGGTGAAGGTATTGAAGGATACAGCTTATCACAAAAGTAAAGTGTGATAATAGTAATAATTATTTATCACAGATAAGAAACAACATCCGCTGCTAAAAGACAGGGATTAAAGGGCAGCTCGACTCCGACAATGTGTGTGTATACCGATACCCGCTCAACGACCATGATCTAAAAGTCATCATTCAGATACCATGTTATTTACACGTATTATATATCGCGACACTGATAACGCTTAGATAAAACATAAATGATATTTTCTAAAGTTTGTGTCTAGTTGTGAATAAATTCGTTTTATGACATCGTGTTTGCGATATTTTTTTTAGAAACGAAAGTTCTGACCAAACGAGAAGAACCGATCATACTTCGGACGAGGCACAAAATCCCTATATGATTTAGAAGCAGCAACAGGGTGATTCTTCAGTTGGGGTTTCTGTTAAATTCAAAAGTTTCTGCACTTTCCTGCTCATCGAACTGGAGTGGCGACCCCATCGGACGAGGATGACGTCAGGGCGAGAAAACCGGAAAAACCTGGTGGCGATTCCCGACGTTGAACCCGAAGCGGCGGAGGAATTTCTGAGATTTCTCTACAACGGCGAGTGTCCGAATTTGAAGAAGTATGCGCGTCAGTTGTTCCGTTTAGCCGATTCTTACAACGTGGTGAGATTGAAGCGATTAGCCGAAACCGAGTTGAAAGCCAATCTCAGTGTGGATAATGTCTTGGACACTTTGATTCTGTGCGATCAACACGATAGCGACGAGCTAAAGAACGTCGCCGTGGAATTCGCCGTCGCTCATTTCGGAGAAATGATGGACGGAAATGAAGGATCGTGGAACGAATTGATCGCGGACAGAAACCCCAAAGTCGTGACTTTGGAAGAACTGGTGATAAAAATGAAGAAACTGAAATTGCAGAAACGATTCGACGTAAAAAAGAAGAAAACGACGATCCCGATAAGAACGATGGAAGCTGCGGGGGCGATCCAGAACAATCAGCACTTGGACGAATTGGAGAAAAGTGTTCGAAACCACGAATGGTACAACATAATGCTGAGAAGACTGGTGTTGATCTGTCTCACGTTTATTTTCTTTTTATTATCTCGCTACGTGAATCCGAACCCGTACATCCGTGACAACGATCCGGTGGAAAATGTATTGAATTATGCCGCCGGAGCTCTTTTCTTGGCATTATTCGGCTACTACGGATATGTTGTGACCCTCTGGATCATATATTTGCTCAAAATTATGTATCAATTCGCTAAATTCGTGAAAAACCAAAGGTAAATTAAATAATAAATTTGTCTATTCGATCATGTACAACGTAAACTGGCGTGTGTTGTTCAATGAGGAATGCGAGTACACACGTCTATAAATGCCCACATCTATTATAAATCGTAATTCCGCATAAATTTTCAGATTCCTAAAATTAAAACGTAAATAACTATAAAAATATATTATATTTTTAAAAAGTACACAAATTTTAAAATAAATTGTTAGAACAGTATTTTTATTCGAAATAAAAAAATTA
>JAQFYH010000085.1:0-17250 GCA_034694405.1 Scolopendrellopsis subnuda
AGATATATTTTGATGTTAAATATAAAATTTCAGAATTTTTCACCAGAGGGATTAGGAGATATAGCCACGTGAACATTACGTTTTTGATCAAAAACGCTATGTTCACGTGGCAATATCTTTTGTTTCCGACGGTGTAAAATTCTGAAATTTTATATTTAACATCAAAATATATCTATCTAACACTCTGTTAAGTTTCATTCAAATTGAATTCGTCAAAAAAAGTTCCTATACCTCAACATTGTAATCGTTTCGATCTACCTTAATAAAGTTACTAATTTATTTTGAAAATATCGTACATCGATATCAAACGGCGAAAGCAAATCCCAAGTTTTTGGTTCCATATCCCGTTCCGGAGTTAAAATATAATGTTCTTGAAAATAAGTTGGGTAAATTATACGAATAAAATCCTTATTATATGGAGGAGGAAACGGTGCTTTCAAGTAATACAAGTGCATTTCCTGAAAACAAAACAAAAAATATATATAAATTCGATTATAATAAAATAATAATATAATAGATATTTTTCTGACATAAGCGCATGACGCACGTGCAACAAACAAAGACGTGAAGTAGGAAAATGAACGTACATACATTATGTTCATTAATTACATAGATTACTCACGTATTTTTCCCAGTTTGATACTTTAGGTGGCAGCTCAATTTCTATGGTTAACCTGTAGAGAAGGAAATGAAAATATAAAAAAGAATACTTGAATATAAAAATATAATGTACAGATAGTGCCGCTACGTAATTTGATGAAAACTCCAAACTTCACTCTTAAATCAGGAAAATTAAATTATTCTTGAAGATATCGATGGTAATTGAAGATATCGATGATAATCCAGCAGCGTAGCCGTCTCTTTATATAATCCAACGACGACTACAAATGTTCCTACAGGTCAATGAGGGAATTAACCCCCCACCCTCTATAAACGGGTTATAGTCATTTTAAAAGGAAATTGTCATATATTGGTTTAGTAATTAACAGGAACTTCGTCCGTCACACTTCATACTTCGCGACGAAACCTTTTTAATATTGCATTATATAGGCCTATAAGGGAGTAGCTACTTTGAGTTATTCAATATTGCCAACACTTGACTTACTCTTGATTAATTTTAGCTGCAATTTCTTTCGCAATCATCCAATTGGTATAGACAGTACAAGGAGTACCAGTGTAAGGTGGAGTTGTTTGCTGAAACTAAATCAAGACCAATACTTCAAAACAACTAGAAAACTTTATACGTTCTTTCAAAACAGTTCGGCATTTCACTAAAGAAAATAGAAATAAACCTTCGTTATCGCAACATGTTCTTATTTTAATTACCCAGGTATATCCCTAATAATAAATGTAAACCCAATAGACCCGTTCCTTTATATAAAATTTTGTTATTTAAATATTAATTAACCAGTTTTAAAACAAGCCAATCAGATTTCTCCTTTCAATCGAGGTTTCTCCATTTTTTCGGCCATGTTGGAAAGTCTGCCCGAACACTGATTGAAAGGAGAAACCTGATTGGCTCGTTTTGAAAAGTTTTAACTAATACTCCATGTATTTAAATAAACAAATTTTATATCAAGGGTCGGGTAATCAATTATATTTAATTACATTATTATATTTAAAATAAGATCATTTTGTAATAACGACGGATAATTCCTTTATTATTATTATTATTAAGTGCTAAAATATATTAATGGTAGTGGAAACGTGAGGTACGTGTCGTATAATACGTGCATTCAGTTTTTAAACTACCATAAAGGTATATGGTTGTATACTGGAATTCCTAACTACACGTAAACACGCAGAATGACGCCGGGAAAAGTGGATAAAAACCGGTTTGGCAAGTTAACACGTTCCGTGCCCATGACGAGTTAACTCGTCATATGAAACTTCTATCCTGTACCGATGACGAGTATACTCGTCATGCACTTCAGTGAAGTCTATGCTTGTTATTATTGCTGCCCATGTGAAAATCTTAAATAAGATCTTAGTAAGATCTTAGTAAGATCTTAGTAAGATCTTAGTTAAAATCTTATTTAAGATCTTATAAGATCTTACAAGATCTTAACTAAGATCTTGGCACAAATCTTACAAGATCTTACAAGATCTTATAAGATTATTTTAAGATCTTACATAATTCTTATAAGATCTTAAAATAATCTTAAAATAAAAAAATGACGTAAAAAATATATTAAAACGAATTTTCATGGAATTAAAATTGTTTCTGGATTCATTGGGGTCCGAAATATTATTATTTTAATTTTATATAAGTAATTATTTATTATTATTATTTTCCATATATTATTTAAACTTTTGTCTCAGAGAGAGACATTTTACTTGCAGAACACTATAGTCAACTTGAAATATTTAATTCCAAAAGACTTTTGGTCCTTAGCTGCAGATATACCGCATTTAAAAGCACTTTGAACTTAACCATGAAAGTCGAGTAGCGATAACATGTTTATTCAAAAATAAACGAGTGATAAATTTTTTTAGAAGCAAGATTCGTGGTTTCGGAATTAGTTAAAGTATTTTCTTGATTATTATAACTCCAGCATTCTATTCCCATAGGATTTTCTTAAAATTTTGCAAAAATGATCATTTTGAATCATTAGAAAAAAGTGGAACAATGTTAAAGTCAGGGGCGAATTTATAATTTGATAATATGATCCTTATTTATAAATGTAAGATCTTATAAATTTCTTATAAGAAAATGGTAAGATCTTAATAAGAATTATTAAGTTCTTAGTAAGATCTTAGTAAGTTCTTAGTAAGATCTTAGTAAGATCTTAGTAAGATCTTGCTTTAGACTGATAATAAGATCTTAATAAGATTTTAAAAATTTCTTATAAGATTTCGTAAGATCTTATTAAGAAATTCTAATTTAAGATCTTAATAAGAATCTTATTAAGATCTTGTAAGATCTTAATAAGATCTTACAAGATTGTAAGATCTTACTAAGATCTTGTAAGATCTTACAAGATCTTGTAAGAACTTATTTAAGATTTTCACATGGTACATTAGTGCCCATGGTGATGTAGCTTGGCAGGCATCCGCCATTTTTATTCTGTATTCTGGCCTTGTGTACCAATCCTCCGTTGATACCACTATGACAAGCGCGATTGCTGTATCAATGGAGGATTGATGCACAAGGCCGCACAAGGCCGGAATACAGAATAAAAATGGCGGATGCCTGCCAAGCTACATCGAAATGTCGCTTTTGTTTGCGAGTCCATATGGTTTTAGCTTGAATAAACATCCGAAATGCTGTCTCATTTCTCCCACCAAAAGTAGTGGGAGAAATGGTGGGAAAAACGATACAAAATCGTGGGAAAAATATAGTGTTATAGTTTTATAGTATTTTATAGTATTATAGGATAGAAAAAATGATAGTATTCGTCAGTAGTGCTAGAAAACACTCTTGGCAACGTTCGTTTTAACAGAAATCTTTTATACTTTGCAACGGTGTGTGTGAAGATACGGATATTTTTTGACACAATTCATTGAAATGAGATGACATCATGATTACGGGTGAAAGCATTCTGTCACCGACAGTCGAGAATATTCTGTTACGATGGGGCTTACACTGTTTAAAATCGACGTAAAACTGCGCAGATTAGCATCATTCTGTCTATTTATTTCTCCTTGTCACGGGGAACCAGTCAGTCTCTGTCCATAGTAATAGACGGAATGTAAGCTCATAACACAATCTGAGATTTATAAAAAAAAATCTCCATTAGATCTTACAAGTTAGTACATCAGATTATCTCATACTGCGAGTAAAGTACGGTACTCATAGTATGAGAGTAATCGTTTTCCACTTACGATGAAAATGCATTAACTCATAATCCATTCTCTAATAAAGAAGAAAATTATGAAACCATACGGAGTATACGTTGTAGATCTGACGGAGAACTTTAATTGACACACATCAAAAGTGCCTATTTCGGCTCGAAGACTATTGTTATATTCAGGGAGTAATTAGATGAAGGAAATAGGATTATAGCCTGCGAGAACCAGGTTGCAAGTTGCTGTTCTAGAAACTTGTTACGATTGTGACAGCTGTAATTTATTGCACTCAATCGTACATAGAGACCTAACCGAACGGGAGACTAAATTAATTTTTGATTAATGTATAAAAGCGTCGTTCGAATTATCAAATCTTGTCTGTCTGATAGGTTTAACCAATATCCTATTCTTGGTTTAACTCATTTCGTCCGTAAACAGTTTTAACTTTTCTTTGAGTCTTTGGGAGAAACACAAGCCATTGTGTTAATGTTTCACGTTAGATGAATTTGAACTTTAGTATATGAGTTTTTGGCTTTTGAATTTCTCCGGAACAATGTGTTTCTTCCTTTGTCGGAATTTCGGAAATTTGAAAGGTGTCATGATGGGTACTCTCCATACTTATCTCTCCGCAAGGCAATTCATCTTGTTATTGAAATGTTTGTTCTCGCTTATTAATAACTTACTCCGTTGTGTAAAACACGAACGATATACTTGCATGACAATTGTCTCGCAAAATAATCGTTTTACTATCTATATTAACGCAAATACACGCGGAAGTTGCCCTTCGCGAAACTGCTGTGTATTCAATTCATTACCCGCTGTATACAAACTTTACCACAGTGAAATTGGTGCGATAGAACTTTCTTCAAAGAAAGGTTGAGCGCTATCGTGGTAAATGTGCTATAACGGAACGCATTTTAGAAAGCTTTACGGTGCCTTACTTCCGTGCTAGGACAAGTATAGGAAGTAAGAAATTCAATATGCTTTTTAGTAAGCTGTTTATTTTCAATTTTGTAATATATTTACGTATTACGGAGTATTACGTGAAATTACGTGAAAGATTTGACAAACTTGCTAAGTTACTATATCCAAGCAGATAAAAAATGTGTACAAACCTTTGAAAATGTTAAAATTAGGGAATTATAGTAAATGACTGTGTTTCTGTATATTTTAAACCTGTTATAAAGCAAAACTCTGCATTCTTATTCTGTTCTTTGAAGAAGAAATAAAAACGAGAACGAGAGCAAAAAAATAAAAAATAAAAAATAAAAATAAAACGCTGAGCAGGTTTCTAATTCTGTTGCACCAGCGTAGTTTATTTTCCGTAATGTAACGGAATCAAAATGGTTAACGATTTCGTTTCTGGAATTAACTGTCATTTTTCTTTCTTTTTATTCTTTTAGGTGAATTTAGTTTTCCTGCACCAAGGACCTATCTGTGTTACAAACATTGATCTGGCGTAGATAGTTCAAAATTTGGGAGGCGAGCTTTAACTCGAAAAAAATCTTGTCCGTGTTTTACCAGATTTTTTTTCCTATTTAAGTTTTTGACGTATTTTCAAGCACTCTGGCGGAAAAGTTTTGGCTTAAGCCTCCTTAGCCCCCTGAACTAACTTAATATGCTACTGCTTCGCATAATACGTTTAAACGAAAAGCTTCCACTGACGAGTGAGACAAAGAGGTTGGCTGTGGAAGAGACAAGAGAACTCTTAATCTGACTCTTGAGTTGGAACGTCTGGTAACGTATGCTGATGACAAAATTGTTAAGTTGTAAATTAAAATAAGCCGTTGTTATAAGTATTAGTGGGGTCACACCCAACTAACAGTAAGTTGTTCCATCGCAATTTCAGACAAATAAATTGTTAACTTCCACCTACATAAGTTAATTAAGTAATATTCGCAAATCTGCATTCCATTTTAGCGATAGCATTTTAACGAATATTCAAATAGATTGAATTTGTAAGCTTTAGCGTTAAATGTAATACGTGTAGAGTATAACACTTTATTCTCATGTTTTTTTTTTTTTAAATTAACTGTTTTTTTTTTTACCATCTTGAAATCAAAATGCCATATTTTTTATAATTGTAAAAAGCTATAATAATGGGGTGGAGAATATTAATTATTACCTCGTTAAAATTTATACGACGGGATATAAATCCCTCGGTTTCTCCGACCGTGATAATTTGCTAAAAGCAATATTCTGTATAATGTATTATACACTCTGTAACATAACATAGGCTACCGGGTACCTTAGATGATTTTTTATACGCTTTATGCTTCGTGTAATAAAATTATATATTCATTATTCTTCGTTATTGTATGCTGTAGAGTTAAAAATGAACAATTTTAATAGCCCTGCTCGCAAAAGACGGATTGACAAAATACTGTTTTAACCGATAGCTAAACCTGACGTAAAACACTTACAGAGAGTGTGTAAAAACACTTTCTCAAAAGAAGGTATTCATCATACCCATAAATGAAAATTGAGCTTTATTTTCGCACTAGTTGTTTTACAGCTAGTGATTAGTTACTTTCTCTTTTGATAATATTGTTTATTTCCATAGCGTAAATTTTTGTGTTATTTGTTGATTTAGAAAAACTAGTAAAAAATAATACGGGAATACAATATTCTTTGCAAGGCAAGGAGATGTTCTTGTATGGATTCAAGCCATGCACTACTGCTGAAAGTATGAGATCCTATAGTTTAATATTGCTAGATTTATAACCTTATTGCGAAATTGAAGGTGAATGGTGGAACCCACACATATTTGCAATTTGAAGTAGTGTTCGAAAAATGAATGTGTTGGAAATAACTTACCCTGTAAACCTTCCTGAGATTAAAAATAAAACAAGAATACCTGTAGTTACCGACATGTACAATGTGAGATTTTTGTTTTGATGCGTATACCTCGTATGTTACCAGTGTTCTTACAGTATAAGACTAGAATCTATACGGATCTATGTTCTCGGGTATAGTTATTGAAATAACACACCCTGTATTATTTTATATACCCACCCATCCTTCTAAAAAAAATTTAATGGTATAAACCGAGACTGAAAAATTGTTGTATAAAATTTGATAGATGGTAATAAAAATTAGTTCTAATAAATCAGGCCTGAGTGCTGTTTTTCACCTCTGTTGCGACAATCACGTACCTGCAAAATTAATGGTTAATTTCAGATACGCGAATAGCGAAGAATGAAGTTAATTCGGTTCCTAACAAGAATCGAGTTGCGCTTGTGCTTCGACGAAAGGTTCTGCTCGAAAGAACTCTTCGGGTCCACAGGGGAAACGTTGCATTGCAATTGTCTGATATGTCGTTTCTCTCCTCGGAATTACATGCACTCTGGATGTAGTAATTATATACCGTATATAGAGTTTTACTTGCACGTATAATAATAATATACCTTTGAGCAAAAATGTCACCGAAGTATTTTGGCGCATCCGGATCTGATTGAAATAATGTCGTATTTTGTTACGTTACAAGTATATAAGGTTTCGAGATTGTTCTGAAAGCCAGACAGTTAATAGAGAGTTTTAGCAGCTTCGACGTAACGCTAACGTAACGTAATGACAAGTTTTGAGAATGAGTACATTGGTTTTTGCAGTGAAAATCCAAGATCGCAACCTCAGAACGCGTCATAACGTTACGTTTACGTTACGTTAGATTTACGTCGAAGCTGCAGCTACCTCTCTAATTTTACCAATAAAACCAACGAGTACGGTAGAATATCATTTTCCAACCAACTTGGTTGTCGGCGAGAGCCGATCAAAAAATGGCGAAGTGTGTACATTGATAGAGAAGTACGTTGTAAATCTATACTCCAAACACAGCAGTTTTTTTATATTTAATGGATCTAGCCAATGTTAGCCGAGAAACTCAGGTCGACCGCAGGTAGATTTTAAAATAAATATTGACCATACCGGGATAACCGGGATTTTGTACAGCTAGTAGAAAGTAAAATTTAACGTCATTTCAAAACTGGCACTTTCTGTAAATATAATATACTCCATTCTTTAAGTTTCGTCGTCAAATTTTCAATCAAATTTATTTCATTAAAAATGTACAAGTTAGAAGGATTAGGAGTGTTCCACACAATCTTAAAATAGTCTTTTTAATTAGCACAGGAATGAGACTGTGAGTACCTAACACTGGTCTGCCCTACTCCCAAAAGAGAATAAAATCTACAGGTACTCTTCACCTTGCCAGCCCTGGTTACGATCCCACTAGTGGCAAGTTTACCTCTTGCCAGTATGATCCTAATATCGAGGAAACTTTGTCTCCCGGTTAAATGCACGCAGCACGTGCTTGCTGCAATTAATGTTCCGACTTTTCTCCTGGTCAGTAGCGTAGCGAATAGGGCGGTGGAAAAGCGAATAGACAGTTTTGTTGTTTATATATAGCCTAATGCACCCAGTTTAAAATATCTCGCATCTCCAAGAACACTATTCAATGAGATGTGATGTGTTTCATCTGCACATCAGTTTACAGCGCATAATAATATTAATCCTTTATAATTATGTAATGTAGGTAGATGTTTGAGGTAGATATACGGTGTAGACGTTTTTTTTATTTTTATTTTGAACCAAACAAAACAGTGAACACACATGTGAAAATGAACGTTACAGACTCAAGAAACAAATAAAGAAAGTACAAAAGAAAACAATATTACAGGTCCCCTAGCTAGAAACAACTGTGGGGGACGTAAATGTTTGAGGTTGTCACTACCATCAGGCCATCGCATCTGTTGATTTATCTCAGTTCTCGTATTTTTTTTTAATCGAGACAAACATAGTCTCGTTGCTGGTTCCTAAACACCCTTCTCTTCTTCCTATTAACCCCCATTGCAGTTTCCAGTTTCCGCCCTTGAGAAAAGTCATAAAATTTTATTCGTCTGAGGAGAACGTAATACATGGATAAGATGTTAATTAATTACTCGGTTTCCGCTCCAGTTCAGTGATATAAAAAATTAACCCGGTTGTAAAACACCAGATAAGGGGAAGAGGAGGGAGAAAAAAAAAGCTGTAGGAAAGGGAGACTCGCAATTTTCGTCTCGACCATGCAGAAAAGAACTTGCCGTATGACGGAGTAATTAACAGGTAACCGAAATGAGTGCAAGTTAGAGAACTGCTGTTACTACTATACTCTAAGATTCAGAGTTGGTTTGCATACTTTTTATTATAGATTGATCCAAATTTTTATTAAACTTTATTAACATTGTTGCGAAGTCCTACTTTAATAGTATTTCTATTTGTGAAGCGTAATAAGTTATGTTGTTCTATATCTTCTCATAGGCTATACTTCTTTGCAAATCTGACCAACAGCAGGCATTTATGTGTCTTCCATATAGTCTGAAAGATTGTTGTATATCTTGAGAACAAAAATGGATAAGACACGGCAAAAGAAAGGAATTAGTGCTTCTCGTTTCATTAGTGACTATGTCAGATTTATTACAATGCTAGTAGGCTAAGTTAAAATAATTTACCTCTTCTTATTTTTCCTCCTATAAACCAATGATCTAAACCCGAAGGTCTAATGAACCTGGTGAAAATTTAATTAAAATTCAGAATTATTATTTTTAATTTATTAAACTCAAACAGTAGGCTCAGAACATTACCGAATAATATGCTATACAAAAAGGAACTTACTCATTATCCATACAAACGGCTTAGTTAGTCAGTTAAAATGCATCGATTTGATAAAGGTTACAACTATTTTTTTTAGAGAGAAAAAAAAAATTCAATACTATTGCGTGCGTCTTCGAGTGAATATAGGGCGAATTTATTATTCTCTGTATTTGCTTCAATTTTAAATGAATATTTTTGGCCACAAAAGAGTATTTTTTTTAATATTTCCCTTGATGACGTTAAAGTTTAGTGAAGTGTTAAAAATACGTGACATTCTCAGTTGCTTTCTAATGCGATTTTCTCGCTTCAGTCGAAGTATTTTAATTGTCCATTGCAAAGCAGATTTATCCGATAGCGATCACGCTCATTTCATGAGATTTAGGCTTTAATTCTTCGAATACGTGTTTTGTAATACGAGCTAAAATTTACCTTCAAATGCTGCTAATTGTTACAATGACAAATTTAAAAACATTTCAGTATTTTGTTGAAGATTTTATGCTAACTACGTAAACGAAAAGTTCTTGTCTACAAAAAGAATCGAATTTCCTTCTTGTTTTGTTGTTGTTTTTTATTCTTACCCTATTTTTTCGTGGCAGATATAGTCATAGAGTCAAAATAGACTCGTAGTAGATTAGATAATTCAAATTTAAAACAAAATAATAAGACGAAACAATTAAGGTACCTTGCTGTTTGTTATTGTCTTAAACGTGCAAAAACAAATTCATTTTACCTTAATGCTTATTACTCACTTTCATTTCTATTTCAATCTGCACGTACTATGCCGCTGCCTTACAAGTGAAAATTGCCTTTTATTTTAGTAGCATAATCCTTATTTCATTTCTGTTGTAAATGACCTGGGGAAGCCCCTCTTCTTTATAAACCAATTAGTTTATAGTATTGAGTGATTTAACTAGGATAAAACG
Source organism: Scolopendrellopsis subnuda (assembly GCA_034694405.1). Lineage (NCBI taxonomy): Eukaryota > Metazoa > Arthropoda > Symphyla > Scolopendrellidae > Scolopendrellopsis > Scolopendrellopsis subnuda. Next base: position 10,341 of record JAQFYH010000085.1, read on the forward strand.
GGACAATATTTTATTTCGCAATGGTGTTTGACGTTTGCTTTCGCTGTTCAAGTCTATAAAAATCGCATTATGTTGTTTATTACCCCTTTTCTCATAAAAACGTCAAATATACTTTTACAGTATGATATCTAACTTCGTAACAGCTCTGACGTGAGTACAATATAGACAGGTTAAATTGATAGATTGCAACGGTAGTATTAAAGTATATCTTACAGTATATCAAATGATTCCCCTCTCACTCTTTATATAAAAAATTGATGAAGTTATGTTTATCTGGAAAGCAGAAAAATCCATGTCTGGTTTTTGCATAAAATAGAAAAGAACGAATGCTAAACCAAACTGGAAATTGGGTTTTGGGTTGCATCCCATACCGTTCTGTTTCATCGTGTAAAAGGAGGTTCTTGTCCAGAAGACAAATTCCATCTCCATGTTTTCTACAACATTCTTTCAGTTTCCTTTTGTAAAAAAAAATACGCATCACGCATTAATTTACGTTGTTCGATTATCGAAATATATGTAAATGTAATTTTAGTTTTATCTACGCGAATTTCTACTTCGGAAGAAGCTTCGTCGTTCACAATAAACCTTTAACGATTTTCAACCGTTAAAATGTAATAATGCCAATAATAACCGAAACCAGAACTTGTATAGGTTATTCCTCTTATAAAATAAGCTTTATTATATATCGAATCACTTAGGTCTTTTTCATGCTGTCATTTCGTTTGTTACCAGGGTTCTATTGTTCTGAACAGAACAAAAGGGGGCTTGCTCGTGAGCGTGTCTTCCTTATATACAAAACTGTAGACGGAATGAGAGGATGGATCTATCCTTCAAAGTGTCTGAAAGAATGATGGATCCACTTGGAAGGATTTATCTTTCAACGACTCTTTCGGCAACACCTTACTCTTATAATGTAGATTTTGGGGGTTATATACGAAGATATGCTGAAGCGAATAGAGGTATCATCATCCCATCCCATGTCCCTATTAATTGACAGACAAGGGTGATTATACGTATTTTATCCAATTCGACTTGTATTTGTATATAAATTTTTATTAGAAGTATTTAACAAGAAACTATACTGAATTACAATTCAAAAACTAACTGTATTACGATTTTAAGTCACGACTACTGTATTCAAAGGACAGATTTCTATAGATATTGGGGAGTCCATTTTTCAGGTTCCATGTCTGTTGTTACGGTACGTATTCTCTCCCACTCCCGGGGAGTGGGAGAGAATACGTACCGTAACAACAGACATGGAACCTGAAAAATGGACATTAACAGTACATTGAAAACGGACGTAAAATTGTGTTTTCCGTCCGTTTTCAATGGACGGTTGCTTGCCTCTTGTCACATAGTCTTCAGGAGAGGATTTTCTATTTTGTTATCACTTAATTTTATTTTCTTCGTTCTTTTCTGTATAAGTATTGAGAAAATGTCAACTTGATTTCAGTTTTTCACTGTTGTTTACTTCTCAGGTTCTGCAAGTTAGGTTATATAGTTTGCTGATGAAACACACCGTAAAGACTTTTACCGGATAGTTAACTTATATAAATTCTATTGCATTTTTGATTCATTTTCTTCTGTAATTTTTCAGCGAAATTCTTGTGCAGAGATTAGAAACCATTAGCATTGTATCTTAGCTCTGTTCTCTTTGCAGCGGTGACCTCCTTATAGCAACGTTTGACTCTTTGAAATTATGGTTTGTTCGTCGGAATAAACTGTCGCGCGATAACAATCAAAACTGCTTTTTCGTGCCCTTTGATTTTCTTAAGATAATTTACTATCGGTCGAAATTGAAGTTAAATTCGGTTTAAGCCAGCGTCGATCTGTGGATAGTTACCACCGAATAAATGTTTTACTAAATCAAGTTTTCTAACGGCCGGCTTTCGGTAAAGCGTCCGAAATGGAACGTGAGTTTATTATTTGCCTTTTCGATTCCTTATCGTTGAGTGCGCATGCTCTCAGCAAATCTGAACTACTTGGTATACTAATTAGTAAGTTACTTGACCGATAGTAGCTGATTAGCTGATATTATAAATACCTATTCGTCAAACTAATTAAAATTCTCTTTGTTCATTACAGCCAGATCAATACACTTCCAGTTTAGTACAATTCCAGTTTAGTAACTGGAATATTATTAATAACTGTCTCAGGTTCGCTAACTAATTCATAACTTACAAGTTAGTATGCAAATTAATGACATATTCGTAAGCAGAATATCATGGATAATTTTTTAAAATAGAGCGGTGAATAGTCTCATCAGCATTATCCTATACCGGATTAAGCAAGGTTCGATTCAATGAGACTGCGGTTCAAATTTTTTAAAAAAGAATAGCTCTGGTTTCGCATATCAGTTTGTTTCGTGAGGTATTTACAGACAGATCTTAGTAAAAGTGACCCTCTCAACTTCGAACTAAAAAACAAAACAGAAGGGAAAACGTCTGTTTTGACAAGATTTGGTTATTTCTTGGTGGCCAGACTTATTCTTGGAACATAAGGCAATGGTCCAGCCACAGCAATCCCAGCATGTGCTTATCCATCTAGGACACTAGACCCCTTTATTAAAAGTACTTCCACTACAAAGTTTAGTTCAATATTGATGCTATAGAAAGATGCGATCCAAATCCATTCACGATTTCATTCAAAAACAATTTTTCTACTATTTCGAAGTGAAAATAACTATAACATAATAAATAGATACAGTGTAATAAGAGTATTCTAACAAAATCTGCAAGAAAGAGAATTTGAATGATTGAAAAGGTCTCTCGCATTAGCTCAACATACTCACACAACTCAAATTTGCGCCTGATTAAATTTGTCTTTGTATTAATTATTTAATTAATTAATTCTCATTCTCAAAACCAATTTAAAAACAGGAAAAAAAATAACGTTTCGTTAAGTCTTAGATATCGATCAGGTCTTCTTCTTCTTCCCCTGGGGGAAAAGTCGAAGTCTATTATGTGCCAGATCTTTTTTATCCTTCTAACGGTATCAAGATTAATGTTTCTATTCCTAAGTAGCTTCGTTTAGTGGTAAAAAGATCAACTATTGGCAACCGTTCAAGCCCTTATCGAAAAAAGCCTTTCTAAGCTGTTTTATTATATGATTAAATTTTATTAAGTGTTTATGAATATTTAATGAGATATTTTGTAGAAACTCTCTATATTGAATAAGTTATTTCTTTTATTTTGAACACTGCAGGCTTTAGCTTGGGTTAATTAAGCAAGTTGTACGTTCTGACTTAAATGAACGAATATTCAAATTATTATTGGGATCTCACTTGTCAGTATAATCCTGTTGGGGATGCAGCTTCCGCTACAGTGCTACTCGAAAGAAAAAACGGTCTTGACTTAGATGGACGAAATAGTCACTTATATTGTCGTTAAGACGCGTACACACGAGAGATATTTCTAGACATTTTCGTAACACTTTGTGTCACGCTTTCACGAAAAAAATCAGACGATCAAAAAATACTGCGGCGCACAGGTCTTTTTGTACTCAAATTGATCAAAAATAAAAAGTGCGACACAAAAGTTTGACCAGCATGTTCAACAAGCTAACAATTGTGCTTGTGTTTTGTGTCCACACTTTCAAAAAGTGTGGACACTGGACACAAAAGTGTTTGAAAAATGTGATGAAAAATCTCTCGTGTGTACGCGCCTAAAGTGTAGTTCCTGGAATTATTTCTTTAGTGACTTCAAATCACTCTAATCCTTTGAAAAATTTCTGACACCAAATCCGCATATATTAGCCTACCTTGTTTTTCGTAGGTATTCAAGTTGAAGTTCTGAGCAGAATGTATTAATTCAGACGAAATCAGTTCTAACGGTCAGTTAAAAAGTGGGCAAAGGAATACAGCTTAACAGAATTACTAAAGTGAGAAACTTAGCAAAATTGAAACTGGAATTATAAATTTTGGAGATATCTCCTTCTTGGTCAAAGACCCGTACGGAGTAATCAGCGCTGATTGTAGTTGAAGATCTAGTTGTCTACATAATACTGATAACTGGGTATACTACTAACTTTCTGTGGAAATAATAACGACTCTTCCAAAAATGTCTTGCGGGAATATTGGGGCAGGTCTACAAATTATTATTTCCTCAACAAAGCAAAAACTAATTTGGTCTAATGGTCGCGTATAGTTTACCTCAAGTTTTACGAATTTAATACGCGTATAGTATACCTCCCTTCGTCAAATATTTTAGAATACGAAGAGCAACATTTTTAATTAAATTTATCTCGGAATCATAACGCTATAAATATTTCGCTGGTGTAATATTTGGTGTAATTGTGGGACCCATAATACGGGGAAATAACATTATAACTTCGTCTCAATATTGATCGGTGAATTGACGTATTGTTCGCTAATCCTTAGCATTTGAAAAATTTATATAAAAAATGCTTCAGCTGTTGAGAATACGTAATTATGATTTCCCATGGGACGAAATTCGTGGTTTAATACGAGTCAACATTTATTTCTATTTTTATACCAATGTTAAATCATTAGAGGTCAATTCAGAAGAAAACAGGATACTTTATGGCGTTCCGCACTTTTGTAAAGCATCAACATTTTTTTTTAGTTTTTCTGTGGACTTACTTTTAAAATACAGAATCGGAAAATTTTGCTGTTGCACGAGGATTTTCTTGAATTCGGGTCTTTGTGGTATATAATAGATTTTTTTATCGGAACGTTTTAAAAAAAAACAACCCAACAGCTCCGTATAGAGTGATTGTGAATTGTATAGTGTGGCATATGTCAAGTCGTCTTACGCGAAGGGACCGTATTCGATTGCAATACAATGTAATCTTGCTGGCGCACGCACTTGAAGTGATGGAAATTGGGAGAGATTTATCAGGCAATAAATCCCTTTAAAAATAAAAACTGAACACACAGAGAATTCCGTAAACATTACATCTTTATTCGTACGTGCTATAGCAATGCCAAAATTTACTTTCTTGATTGGTCAGTTCGCTCATATGACGGTGTCTTCGTGGCTAGAGAGAGAGCGAGATTTCAAACTCGGCATCACGTTGCATTGAGATTTAAGAGTCAAAAGTGTATCTGGTCTACAGGAAATGGATGGCAGTAGCATTGTTCTGCTTTGAACCAGTCACGTCACTAAGGCAAAACACAGTATATGTAAAGTTTTATAAAATGAGCAGATTCTGTGTACAGTTGTACCTAGTTTCCTATCATTCTGCTATGTCGGAATCCAAGTTTTGCTTCTCAAATTCCAGATTATGATGCGGTAACTGTATCTGCATTGAACATAAAGCAATTTGCATTTTGCAATTTTGCGCAAAATATTGATTTTTGCAGATGCTGTGTTTTATCTTAGTGCAGCCGAATTTCCGAGTAGTCTTTTTCACAAGACTAGCTAATCGTGACGGCATAATTTTCTCCAGCTATAAAAAAATTGAAGCTACGATCGATATCCTGTCTTCCGAGATTATTCCCTACTATTTTTGAGTGACCATTGACCATCCTGCTTTACGTATCATCTTCATTCACTCGTTTCTGGGTGAGTGAACGGGCTCATTCACTTATTTTTGTGCTAATTTTGGGAATAAAACGTATCTAGTCTTCGGAATTAGGAATTCCCAAATTGCATTAATAATGTTTTGTCCTTAACAAAATACTTCAAGCGGTTGAAGTAGCATCATAACTTAGTGAACGATTTTCTCTTGGGGAATCATGGAAGGTCCTAAATTGAATTAGGTATCTTATTATTATTTAAGGTAGATAGCAACACTTACAATGATGAGGTATAGAAACTTTTTTTGAGGAATTCAATTTGGATGAAATTTAACCCAGCGTTAGATAGAACGCTGCGCGTTAGCGTGATGTTAAATATAAAATTTCAGAATTTTTCACCGTTGGGATTAGGAGATATAGCCACGTGAACATAGCGTTTTTGATGAAAAACGCCATATCTTGTGTTTCCGACGGTGAAAAATTCTGAAATTTTATATTTAACATCACAATATATCTATCTAACACGGTGTTAAATTTCATCCAGATTGAAATCGTTAAAAAAAAGTTCCTATACCTCATCATTGTACGTGTTTCTATCTACCTTAAATCGCAAATGTACACTGTTGTGGGATTTCTCAAATATTCATTATTTTTTCTTTTAAAAAACCAAAGTACCCTAGTCAATTTCTCTCACTATACGCTGCTGAATGTTTCGTTTGCACTCCATAATATGAAAAAAAAAAGTATTAAACTCAAAATAATGCCTTCTTAAAAATAGGAATTCTCATACAGTTGCCCAATGTTTTTCTTGTAGTATCTTTAGAAATGAAGGAAATTTAATTGCGTGGATTTTTTGTTTTAGATTTTTTGAATCTTAAAAAAAAAGACGATATATATTGCAAATAAAATTTTTTTTTTCAACAATCTTTGAATTCTAAATTTTTATAAATTTAAAATCAATTTTTTTGTGCCATAAGAAAATAATTTTTGTATTTTAATTTCGTAAGTGTAGAAATTTCATCCTTTTTAATTTATAACTATGCATTAAAAATCCGGTATGTTTTTTTCCCAATCGTTAGGGTGTCAGGGGCCGCTTGCAACGTTACAAGTGCTTCCGAACACCCTAGTCGATTTTTCCCCGCATATCGGCGGTAGAACACCGAGTATGTTAAAAACATAATAAATAAATTTAAATTATTTGCTTTAGATTGCTTAAATTAATTCTTTTTGGTGTTTCTGAGATAATTCCATTTTACGAAGAATTTGGATTTCTGATTGGTCTTCTTTGTCCTCTCAGGATGAGTTCAACGAATCAGAAGGTTCAAATTCTGATTATAATGAATTAAGTCCATTCAGTAGCTAGAAAACGGAGAAAAACTAAAATACACAAGTTCTCGGCTAATTCTCGTCCTAAAATTATAAACTATG
>JAQFYH010000086.1:0-17229 GCA_034694405.1 Scolopendrellopsis subnuda
CTGCAAAATAGCAAGTATAAGAACTGGCCAGAGATCAACTGTAATAAAGAACTACCAGTAAAACTGTGGGACGAGCTATGCGCAATATATTTATGCGCCTGCAGAAAGGATGGCGTAACCGAGATAAAAAAAAATGGAATTATGATCCAGAAGAGCCAGAAAGAAAGAAAAAAGTTGCTTCAAAATGCCTCTCTGTTCTGTCTGGGGGGAGAGTAAATCCGAATAAAAATTCCTCAATTTTTTTGATGATTTAATAAGTGTCTTAGCAGGCATTCCGGGCAGCGGAAGTTCTATTTTGATAATCACATCGTAACTAGTCCCCTACATCGGACTTTTAGTCCAAAACTTATCAACTGCACCGCGGCCGGGTGTTTTGTCAAATTCATATAATACGTAACGCTTTTATTTTTCTACCGATAAGGTTTATAAAATGCCTCCGCAGACTCGACCTTGTTTTAAAAAAAATAGAGTCGGTACGTAAAAGTCAGTCCGCATTATCGATGCCCGGTAGCACCGAAACATAATTTGGTTGAAATGATTGTGTGTCTGCTATGCAGATTTTTATGCACGAGCATTAGAATGAGTTCTTTAGCTCAAGGTTGAAGCGACATAAATTCCAAACTCTCCATTTTTATTGCTCGATTTAAGAAGCGATTATTTCCGTTATATTGTTATAGCCTCTTATAATAATAGTAAAAATTTTACTGCACACAGGGATGAAAGTAGGGCAAACGTCTTGTTTTCTCAGTATTTTCATTCAATAATCAGCCGCAAAAATATTGTCTTCAAAAAAGAAAGTCGGAAGCATTTTTATCGGGATTCGCACAAACTTTACTTTTACATTATGTGAAACGTTTTAGAAACGTTATATTATTGTAATTGCGTGCTGTAACTGCGAATGCTATTACGTGTACCTAAGTTAGTTATACGGAGAAATAGCAATTTAAGTTAGTTGTTTTATTGCAGAAACGGAGGATCCAAATGACTAATGTAATACAGTATGCCGTTACCCGTATATGCTCTGCCTGCAATAGTTATAAGTTATTGGCAATATCGCATTTAAGTACGGGAATTGCATCAACTATTAAAGCTGTCGGTAGAATAGCGATACCGGTATCGCTATACTGAAAGGCGAATGCGCACCTGACCATCGCAAGCATGGACAGTTAAAACGATCTTCTTGATAGAAAAATGCATACTTTACCGTGATACAATAGGTACTTTTGTACGTTTTTGTAAAGGGAAACAGACGTTGCACCGTCTTACGGAAAACATTTTTCCTAACTACGTGGTACGAGATTTATTTTTTAAAAAATATATTACACTGAAATAGGATTTTTTTTTTAAAAAAATACACGACAACGATCGTGAGGTTAGAAAGAATAAAAACCGCACTCATGAATATTCCGACTCGTTAACAAATTTTCTAATGAGATTTTGTTTTAAAACCAACAGTTTACCAAGCAGCCAGTGATAGAGACTTACACTAAATTCATTAACAACTGGAAGGACGCCAAGGAGTCCATAAAGATCGCTTCGCAGGCCAAACCAGCCTTCGCCAAATTTCTTGAGGTCAGTTTTTTTTATTTTTTTTTCTCTTGCATCCCTAGGTTCATTGAACTTGTCGGGAGGGGCGGTGGAAATTCCCGAAACGGGGGTATTGGAACAGTCAATCGTGTAATATTGTTCCGGTTTGAACCGGCGTTCTTGGGAATAGAAGGGAAGAACAACCCCAAAAAGAAGACAATCAAAAAAGGAAAACCTAAAGCAAGATAACGGCTTGGAGCAATCATAATCTTCCCCAACCCAGAGAAAGTCTTGAAATAATTAACTATCAATGTTTCGCGCCGTTCAACGGAGCGACGGGGGATCCAAACCGATGGAAAATGAATACAGGAACCCACTACGTATTTGCTCCAAGTGTCTAACATAATCCGCATTCCATTCCCATTCTTCGTACGAGGAATGGAATTATGGAATGTTTAGTCTATCATCAACTTATCGCACTATGCTTTGCTGTAAACGATGCAATTTTCGTGTGTTTACGGATAAATGCGTAAATAATTTTTTGATAATAATATTGTCATCTAAATTATTAATGTTAAAAAATTTTAAGGCAAATATTTCCACGTTCTATATAGACGATTCTTTTGATTGATGATAATATTGTTCAAGTCTCTCATTGTTCGTTCGGCCGATGGAGAGATAACGACGAATTACATCATAATGGAGTCCACCATCCGGAAGACGTATTAATTGAGATATCTTGTTGTCTTCTTCAAAACAGTAAATCAGAGAAATCGATACTAATTACGAAGATGCGACGAAACACGTTAATCGGGATGATTTGCGCCACTCGTATAATCGCTGTTATTTTAACAGCGAATTCAATATACTGGCAGTTTTAGCGAAAGACGAATTAATTATTTTCTCAGCCAATCAGATTGTGCCAACTTGAAATATGATGTGATTGGTTCTTTGGCTCAGAAAGAAAGTGACGTTCATTTAGCTTATCGTTTGCTTTTACTATTGATCGAAACAAACCATAGTTCAGTTAATGCGGTTATGCGAATAATTATAGCAGAACAGTTTCGAGATTGTCATTTTCAACCGCGTTATCCTTTCAGCTGTTGCGCGACAGGATTACCCACCCGACTGTGATGAGCCCAAATGGAGCTACTATTAAAGCGCAAGTCGCATAATTTTTTGCTTAATTTAGCGAATATTTACCTAGCTTCTTCTTACTTGCTATTTTAAGTTATATTTGGTTTTAAACAACTTATTTTACGGAATTTTATCATTTTTAAAAAAATTAACAGAAATGACCAATCTCACAATGAAGTACTCTAAAAGGAGAGAAATAAAAAATGTGACCGCTGAACCAGTAACTTCCTGTTTTCTCACCATCTGCGCAAGTGCCCGTTTGAATTTGAATCTTGTCCAGGAAGTTCGGGGCTGTTATGATGCTATTGATGCATGTTCACACAAACAAAAATATAATATAATAAAATTTAAATTGCAATTACTAAAAATATAAACGTTGCGGTAGCTTATGCTTTTCAATGTTTTATTGTAGTATAATTACGCGTTTCATTCAATTTTGAAAATTTATTGCGGCGCACGAGTCTGTAAAGAACTAAAGATACCTCCATTGGTAGTAGGTGCACTAAGTTCAAATTCTCTGTTCCCCACAAATCAGAAAGCCTAAAGGCAATTTCTTATTTTAATATTTACTCCGTATTAAATTAGGAGTATTGCCAACGGAACTTCATAAAATGATAACAAATTAGTAAGTAGTTAAATTTAATTTAGAAAATGATGTGCTAGGGAAGATTATTAATTTGTGCTTTTACTGCTTTAAATGTCTGAGTTGTCTAAAGGAAGTAGGCTAATCTTCCACACCGCTTACAAGTTAGTATAGATGGTTTACAAATTTTAACTGAAAAAATTCGAGGTACTTTCGCGTTCCACTATCGGCACCAGGGTCCTCCTACTCAAAACTGAAAGCGGTCAACAAAGTTTTTTTTCCCTCGGCCGGGACTCGGACCCGCTCGGCGGACGGGCTCTAACCCTTGACCGATGCAGCTCCTTATGGTTATCCCGAAAAAGCTTTATTTAAAAAGGCATTTTAAAATCAGCGTTAAACTGTTTTTGGACGAAGGTTACAACTGCGAATGGAAACGAATAACAGTTACTTTGTATTATAAACGGTAAAAACTTTTGTCAGAGATAAAAAATATCCTCGAAATCGTAAATCGTGGTCCCGAGAAATCTCTAGGGTAATTACCGCTATTTATACACCTCCAGTCCTACTCATTTTTCTTTTAAGTCTTTTTTTTTTACTATGTCGAGTTCGCTATTCTGAAAAACTCACTTTAATCAATTATTTTGATTTAAATTTCGATTAGGCAAAACAAAAGAACAGTTAATAGCAACGTTGTTTATTAAAAATAGTCTCGGCGGTCGCGTACGTCTGTTGCACACTTTTAAATTTAGACATCAATTTTACACAAAATATCGAAAACTTAAAACACCGAAATTGTGGTAGCATTTATCGCGCGCATTTCTTTCTTTCGTCTTTACAGTCTCCATCTTCTTCACAAAACCCACGTGAGCGGAACGCTAGTTGGAGTACTTATACTTATACGCACATGGAGAAATGTTTCGCTCAAGATTTAGAAAAATGGGTGGTTTGATAAATCAGCAAAGGTATTTTTTTATTCAGAAAAGCTGTAAAGTCGCTATCGAATATAATTTCGTTAAAACTTCATTTAGGAATGCTGTGCCAACCAGTTCAACCTCGTAGAATGATAGGGAGGTTGAAATTCAGATTCGCCTCGTCTCATTTCCCTCACCAAAATTGGTGGGGGGAAACCCCACCAATAAAGATATTATTATTATTATTATTATTATTATTATAATTACAAGTGAGAGATAAGAGAATAATACAAATATCACCATCTGACTGGCAATAAAATAACAATAAGAGAAAAACGGCAACAAACAAAAACAACAAGGGAAAAAATATCAAAAATAAATAAAAATAAAAAATTCATCAATACGTATTCGCAGTGACCTAGGAAAGGTGGTCATTTCCTCTGGTATAATGAAGAGTGTCGACTTTCTTGAAAACGTTTTCACTGGAGATCGTGGTAAAGTTGTTGCAGATTTTATAATAACGGCAGACACCCTTGATGGATTGTCTCGTACTCCACACAGGAAACTTTAAATCGTTCAAGATATCCGTAACGCAGATTTCTCTCTTGCATTTATTGGTGACCATCCTGGCACCGAAACGAAGAATTCTATTTATTATTTTTATGCGTAGATACCTGCAGCCTGATACATATGAAGATCATACATAGGATAACGCCCTCCGCTACGAAACGCAACTTTCTAATGAAGAGAATGATCCGATCCTGATTCGTTCACCTTAATTTTTGCAGAATATGTCCAGAGAACACAAGGGAAAATTGGCTCTAGATGCTCTACTCATTATGCCCGTGCAGAGGATACCTAGATACGAATTGCTAATTAAGGTAATAAAATATTGGCAGAATAATATTCTTATTGTATATAATCTCATTAATACCTTCAATTCTTTGAATAATTTTTGAGAATATAATCAGTCCCATTGTTGACTCGGTTCATTCCCATCTATTTACATTTTCTAACAAAAGAAACTGGATTTTATTTGGATTCTTCATTTTTTTTATTCATTTTTCTCCGGGGAAAGATAATTTTCGCAGAATATTATGTAGATTCTATCTTGAATTCAAGGTGTTTAGAAATATAATTTTTGATTTATTCAAAACCCAGCAGTTGTGAGTGTACGTTTGAAAATTTGAATGGTATCAGTACAGGATTTTCTGTGCGAGAATTAAATAAAACAGACTTTACTCTGTTTCTAAGGGGTTTGAACCTATTCTGTCATTCGGTTGCTCATTTATTCGCGTGGCTTGATATTAAAATTAGTCAACTTCGATGCCAAAATATCGTGTTTTATCGTAATATGTGAAATGTTTTGTAGCTTCTATGAAAGTTAAATAAGAATTTAACATTTTCAGGAACTTTTGAAACACACCCAGGTGGACCATCCAGATCACAGGCTGTTGGTCATGGCGCAAAGAGAGGTTCATGAACTGGCCGTTCAGGTAACTTATAGACCATAAAAATGTAGCGTTTTCAATTTTCCTCACTCGCGCAGATCGGTCTGTCCATCATTTATTTAAAGACAAAAAAAGAGTTTTTAAAACTAACAGCGATCCAATAAATTTCAGATTAATCACGTGGAGCGAGAAGCCTGTCATCCTCGACTCAAGGAACTGGAACAACTCATTGAAGGACTCATTGACGTAAGCAGCATGACTATGTTTGTTGAATGGCAGAAGTCCAGTTTAGCATTCCGTTGAATTTTTTTTTTCACTGAAAATCTTCTCGCACATTTTTCAAGTGTCTCTCGCCGACAATCGGTGATAGCAATTGGTCGGCAAACACCGATTGTTGGCGAGACACACTTGAAAAAAAGTGCTAGAAGATTTTTAATGCAGGATTTTCAATGGAAAAAATTCAATGGAATGCTAAACGGGACTTCTGCCGTTGAATGTCATGAATTTTACGAAACACTGAATTTTATACGAAAAAAATTCCGACAACTGTAACTTTGCGTTGAGAAACAAAATTATGGATCAGTGATTAACACAATCGCTATCCACTAGGTGTCTACAGTAACTGAACATAACTTACATATGCTTTGTCGGAGCTAGCTGGGTTTGTTTCAACCCCGGGCGAGATCTGTGGGTTATAAGGAGGAGACTTCGCAAACCAGCATCTTTAAAACTACAAGGTAGCAGCATCTGGGCTGATCCGCCGAAAAATCGGGTGGGAGGGTGAGGGGAAGGGCAGATGGGTGGGACGCCCGAGAAATAGATTGATGAATAGAATATCATAAGTCTCTAGGGAAAGTTTACATTGGAATCCAGCTGGGACCTCGGCAGGATCGGAACCCTGCTTTTTCCGCGACCAAGCGAGCCTGAAAATGAATGAAATGGATGCCTCCTCGACTGTCCATCCTTGGAAATTTTTCTCTAATTAAAAAATAATGTTGATTAAAGCTATAAAACTATTTGTATAAACAACATACGTCCAAAAATGTTCCCAGAGCCTAATTAAAAGCGATTCTATTCGCTGTAACAAAGTTTAACCGTTTCTTTACTCTCCGTTCTCCCCAGAGAGCGCCAAATGTGTACACATAACTTTTATTTTTCTTCCTGACGGCGAAGATTTGGTCCGTCCTCTGTAACTCCCACGCTGCGGCAACAATGCGCAGTAAATCTCCCGTAACCCACGCGCGAGAGGCAGCCATGCGGATTTGACAATGTTGTGCATATAGATATTTTGTAAATGCGAAGGGAGATACCGGCGAACGCCATATCATGGTCACATGTGAAAATAAATATACGAATAAAATAAGTTGTCAATTGAATCAGATTACGCTTGTAAAAGACGGCGAAAAAAAAAACATGATTTCGACTTATTTTGTTTCGTCTTATCTGTTTTTGGCACGTGTTTGAAATACGTGGGAGGAACGCGGATCGAGGTCATTCACTCAGTTGTAATAAATAAAACAATTCTTTCTAAAATAAGGAAGCGAGGGAAGCGTCGATAGCTCAGTTGGTGGATTTTACTATATTCCGCCAGCGAAATATCTATTTATACCTTGTATTGCTAGTGACAACGTAATCACGTGCAATAATAAAAAATCGAGATATTCCTGGTCTGAACAGAAAATATAGTTTTCCATTGCGACAGTTGAATTATCGATAAATAATTAATCTTATCGATGATTTTCGCTACTAAATGGTGGCCCTAACCCCAGTAAACACGCCTAACTTGGTGGCTCTAACGACACTAGAGTCATCGATTTTCGCTAGTGGCTCAAACGACACGGTGGCCCTAATGACACGGGACGGGATATTTCGTACATTATTTTCTAATGTTGCTCGTACAAAGTTGTAATTATTTTTTATTATGTTTTATTTTCTAGCTCGTTCAACCAGATCGCCTATTCATGCGATATGATCTAGTCACTATGTCTGTAAGTTTCGTTTTATACATTTATCCTACGCCATATAACTCTGGTGCCCAAATTCTAATGAACCCTTTTGGAACTATTGTAAACTATTTTAAAATGTAATTTTTAAGGGCGGACTTGGAGCAAGAAAAGAAAGATGTTTATTTTTATTCTCCGATCTGATCATCATAACGAGCATCAAACGAAAAAGTGGCACCATGAGAAAAGCGTCCTCTGCCGCGTAAGTATTACGACGACATAATATTCACATCTCTGTCTCAAAGTTCCAGAGATCTCCTGCGCTGAACTCGAGAACTGGGAACATTTTGAGCGTCTAATGCCATTACGCCTTAATGTAAACATTTTGTTGAAATTGCGAGAATTTGTGATGACCTACAAAGACGAGTAATGATTACAAGAAATTACGGTATTAGTACCGTATAAATGCGTTAACGTAAAATTCAACGAAAACGTTCTAACCATCATGTTTTCCGTTGTAATCGATCGGAATTTCGAAAGATGGTTCAGCAAAACGCTAGGTACAAGTTTTCGTGAATTGCACTTTGCTGATACATGTTGGTGACGGCTGTACAAGTCCAAATGTATTGGTCTTATCCCGCGACCCGCTTGGATAATGACACGAATAAGGACCCCCAAATGATCTATGCAACTTTTCAGGCAACTTATTATTATTTTTTTTTTTTCAGAACCGCTCTAACGATACCAAGTTCCCTCGAAATGAACAAGTACAAATTACTGATGAAACTCTCCTTAGACGACATGGAAATAGCAAGGGGTAAGTCAGCTTCGGTCCACCCAAGCGAAATAACACAGAATAGGGGGTAAGCCCAGGGCATTATTAACACGTAGAACAGGCAGCTTAGCCGGCGCCCGTAGCTAAGTGGTCAACTCGCTCAACTGCTATGCTCGAGGTCGTGGGTTCAAACCCAACGGAGGTCGGTGGATTTTTCAGGATGAGGAAAACCCAGAGTGGCGGCTCTTCTCGAATAGGAGTAAAAACGGAGGTTCCGTGTAGAATGTAGATGATCCCCTCTTCACGTTAAAGACCCCTCAAGGGGAAATAAGAATCCTTGTAGGAAAAATTCTCAGGAAGGTTCATTCCCTGGCGTCGGTGTTTAGCCTTAGTAGCAGAAATAGGCCGACGTTATTAATAAATGAAATAAATAAAATAAATAAACAGGCAGCTTCCACCTGTTTTTATTTTTTTAAGTTGCCACCAGTTTCGAAACCGCCGTCTTCGTTGTTATCATAATATTTACTCGGTTTTTTTTTTCATATAAAATTTACTTGTTAAATTTAAATTATTTGAATCATTTGCTGTAATTTTGGGAATTTGTATCCTAGAAATTATTCCGACTGTGTGATCGATATGAAATTAATGTGCGCATTAATTAGCTCTTACGTACGTACGAGATATTTGTTGGCATTATTTAGAAATAATGTCAACATTTTTGTTGTTTCACTTGGTTGGGAAGCGTGCTCATTTCGTGGTGGGTCACTAATACAAAGTCGTATTAAGGTGGGTTTTCACCGCTTCCGTCGCGTTGCGTTTGACCAATATTACATACCGTACTGAGAACGTCGGAGTTCGACCAATCGGAGCGGTAAAACCGACATTCAGTTGCACCTGAATTGCTGGGTAACGTGTGCTTATAAAAAATAAACTACCGTAACGTTAAAACAATGATTTTTTTTTACAGGTAACGATGCTAATTTGAAAAAGGCTATCAAAGAAGTGGAACACTTGGAAAACGACGTCGGCGTATTAGGACAAGTAATCGAATTAACCAGCGGACTCAACTGTTCGCACCAGGTAAAATATCTGGTCTACTGCATCTTGAAATCTGGAGTTACGTTTGAAGTACTCTGTAGAATTTTTAACAGGATTTTTAAACGACAAAGTGAAAGAAGAACTTCGTGCAACTAAATGACGTCATAAGACCCAAAATAAAACCTCTCTTTTCGTATCACCATCCTACGCAGTCATGCGCAAGAAAAGTGACGATCTCATATTTTTAATTACATCGTAATGCGTTTTCACATTATCTTTCTAGAATTTGGACGAGCTAGTCAAGGAGATGTTATCCAACGTAACCAGGCAGTTACAAGAGAAAAATACCTCCGATTCACAATTGTTATCAATCGAACTCATAGTTACTACGCAGTGAGTTCCAACACTTTCATAAATTGTTATTTTAGTGATCAACGTCTTGTATTATTGAATATACTCCGTACCGTAATTTATTATGCTCTGGACTGGAAGAATTCGTTTTAACAAAACTCATCCCAATCGAATGTTCCAACCGTAATAAACGCATTTTGCAATCAATCAAGTGACGGATGAGATGTTCATTCCCGCATGATCACTTGCGAAGTATTTTTTAATACAGAAAACCATGGATGGTGATTCTATCTAAATTCTAAATCTTGAAACATTTTGGAATGAATCCGCGCAGATTCTGTTTTCGTTATTGCTATGGACGGAGTTCCTTTAGAGATGAGCAACACTCTCCAATCACATGACATGTTTTCGATGTTATTAGACGGGACTAATACTTATGAACTTATGAAATGATCTAAAGAAAATCATAATATTTTTGATAAAATAACTTACTGTTCACTATAGCGAACATATGGATTAAAGAATGACGAAATGGTTGTTTTAATACATCAATATTACTTTTAACAGGGACGGAATAGAAAATCTTGTAATTTTCTTCAACTCTCCGGACGCGAGATCGGCTTGGGAGATGGCGTTTACGGAAGCTAAACAAAAATTAGGTTTGTACTAGCTCATATTTCAACGAGAAAGCCTTTTCCCCCCAACTGTTCAATATAACATACATATTTCACTGGCAACGGTGCTGTACGTTTATGAAGGCATTTCCACTAAACTTAAGTTTATTTTACTTTTCAGCTTTATCAACAGACAAACGATTACCACCGGAATTTCTGTACCCATTGCCTATTCGTAAAACGCGCGCAGGACTTCAGGTAAAGAAAATAATTGAAATTCAAAGTTACGATTTGTTAATATTACTTAGACTTTTAGAAAATACGTTTATGTGAACATTTTTTCGTCTGAAATATTTCCCTCTTGATTATTTTTTTTACAGTTTACGTGCGCCGCACCGACATTGGGTTTGAACCTACAAAACATGAGAGACGTGTGGGTTTGTAACAGCGATGGTTACGTGGGGCAGGTGTGCGTTCTCAGTCTTCAACCCGATCCAACAGTCACGTCTTGCAACGGGGTCTGCAACGCCAGAATCCTCTGCGTTACGTCGGTACCTGCAGCCATACCAGTGTAAGATTCAATTTTCCATCTGCTCTGGAATATTTTTTACGTTGCAATTTTCTCATGTCAGAAAAAAAAATTTTGCATCAAGAATAAAATGGCGGACCATTTTTTTTGTAGATGCGACAGTTACTCTAGTCGGAGGAGATCTGCCATGACGGAAACGAATATCGGCGTCAGTATTTCCGTGGAAGACGTTGACGAAGGTGTCGAGACGGAGGGAAACGCCTCCCCGAGCCCACCCTGCAATAGCAACATTCAACTGGACAGGTAAAATATTACTAATGAGTTTTTTTACATGGATTTTTTAATATTCCATTGTGTGGAATATGTCCAGAACCCTTTTCTTTCTCCTGGAGAAAAGACGCTTACAAATAAGCCCATTGAAGCTATGTTACCCCCATTTGATTTAATCAAACCCTTGTCGCGCTACTTCAAGAGAGATTTTCCCCTCCATTCCAGTTATCATATAGTTTCTTTCCTGTAAGTGTAAAGTCACCGATGAGCGGAACTTTAAACTTTCGAGTAAGTTCTGGAAACAGATCGTTTTAAAACTATTTATTTTTTTATGTTAGCGAAACGAGTGACGAGGAAGAAAATGGAACCGACTCCGCTGGTAACGACAGTACAGGTACGAACCTAATGGGAACCGTAACCCTTCTAGTGTAATTGGAATTTTTAAAATTTCGTAAATGTTTCATGAACCTGAATTTGTAGACGAAGAGTCGCGGAAGAAACGAGAAGGATCGCTGCCTTTAGAAGATCAACAGCCCAGAACGGACGAAATGGACAATTTGCAGCCAACAATGTGGTTAGGAACCGAAGATGGCTGGTAAGTAGATCGCACGAAGGATCTGCGGCGCTACAGGTCAGCATCTTCCAGACACCGCATACTAACGGACTTTTTTTTTTTACTTACAGCATCCATGTTTACAACTGTAACGATAATATTAGGATAAAGAAAAATAAAATTAAAATTCAGCATCCTGCTGCTATTTACAGTATAATGTAAGTATGTCGAAGTTGTCGCAAGATACAGAACGATAGTCTGGCTGATACGTTATTGCAATATTTCAACTCTGCGTTCTTTTCTTTTTCAGTCCACTAGACAACAGGGTTTTCGTAACCCTCGCCAACGGTGACATTGTTATTTACAAACGAGAAACTGGTAAACTATCTTTTAAATTACATTGTAATGTCTTATTACAGTATTATTTTGCTTCGTGTGGATTGTTTTAATTTGTGTTTTATTTTTACAGCCGGTGGTTGGAACATCACTGACAAACAAACCATAAGTTTGGGAAGTTGTTTGGCTCCTGTGACGCGAATGGTGGCGGTGGCCGGAAGAATATGGTGCAGCTGTCAGAATACGATTAAAATACTGAACCCGTCGAATTTGGAGGTCGAGGTGAGTTTATCAGGGTTAAAAAAAAATGTCGCGAACATACAGTAGTTACAGTTTCATTGCGGAATTTTAATGGTGTGATAATATTCTAAACTCAAACGTTCTGTCCACTTGCGGGGAATCCTGGATTTTCCCCAGGCGAAATTTGAATCCTCTCAGGACTATCCCTCTTGGCCAATTGACCCGCCACCCATTTCGGGTGACCAAGGAGGATGTAAAATCCTCCTGACTCCCCCTCCTCCTCGCGAAGGATTATGCGCGAACGTAAAAAAGTGTGATGACGTCCTCGAAATTTGATTTCAAAAGCTCGAAATCAACGGAGAGAGTTCGGAGTTCCATTCTCATTTGCGCATTTTATTTTTTGCAGCAAACGTTAGTGGTGAATAGCGACAGCAACCGACCAATCCTGTGCATGGTAGCTTCTGGACTCGGAGTCTGGGTCTCCATTCAGAACTGCGCCTGCGTGCGACTGTATCACGCCACCAGCACCGAATTGCTGCTGGAAGTCAGCGTGTCTCAAGCCGTCACCAAGATGCTGACGGGATGCGACGACATCATCCGACAGCACAAGGCGGCCTGTCTGAGGGTGACGGCGCTATTGGCGTGCAAGGACCTCTTGTGGGTCGGGACCAGTGCCGGCGTCGTGTTGACGTTGCCGTTGCCCCATCTGACAGCCAACACCACCAAATTAACCAACAATATCAACGTGCAAGGTAAAATAAAATTGTTATTCGATCCGTGCGCTGTAGAAGGAAAAATTGAAAATATTCAACACAAATAAAGTGCAAAAACGATAAACATGAAGCCCGCGCACTGATTTGAAACCATGTTATGACTGCAACTGCAACCATATTATTCCGTATTGAATTCGAATATGTTTTCTTTCAAGGAATTCCTCACGGTCACACCGGGCACGTGCGCTTCCTGACCTGCGTGGAGATGACTCCGTCCTCAGAACAGTCCAACCGCATCAGCAAATGCTCGCACCACCGTTCCTCCAAGAACAAGGACGTGCACCCCGCTTCGCGGCGCTCCTCCACCAGCGCCGTAGTGGGCAACAACAAATTACTCGTCATCAGCGGTGGCGACGGTTACGAAGATTTCCGAAACGCCGGCAGCACCGAAGCCGCCGGCAGAGATGACAGCACCAATCATCTGCTTCTCTGGCAGGTCTAGAAGATTATATCGCCCTCTTTTTGTCGTGGCTTTTTAAAAAAGTGCGAAGAAAACGTTGATGTCGTCGGTTGAAAGAATAAATTGGTGACGCCGAAGAATAAATAAATTAAGAAAAGAAGTTGGAATGAGATTATATACCGTCCGGTGTATACGTGAACTTCAAAGATGGATTTATAAAAAATAAAAGGACTAATTTAGTTAACACTTCTAATATTCGGTGCGTAATCCTGCGTATTATTCACGAAATAATTTTTTTAGGAATATTTTTTTAATGACGAGAAATCGCGTGTTAAAATAACTTTATAAACGAACGAAGGACATTTATATCTCGAAAAGTGTATTTCATACGCAATAGTTTTGAACTATGTTATTTAGGATTTTATTAAAACCCGTAATGAATAAATCCTTCATTTTTTTTTTTAACTTGCACTTGAAAAAAATCACACTATCTTGTTATTTGGGCAGAAATTCATATTCATTTAAACATGGAGCTAGACAGACGGGTTTGCGGGTGAAAACTGGCTCATCAGAAGAAATATTTCAGAAAATCACTTAAATTTAGCAACAAAATAAATTATCCCGATATCAATATTCGAAACTGATCATCCCATTCTGAATGTCGTATCGTTTCAGCATTTTTAGGGTTTTTCCAAATGGTATTTTATTGTTTTTTTTTTTTTTTTAAGAAATCAATTTGTCTTCTAGTGAAAATGTACAGGGGGCCGGGAGGGGGAAAATCCCCCTGCCCCTTTGGTCTTCCCCTGCCCTTAAAATTTCTTACACAGAACGTGTTTGTTTCACCGTTTCTCCTTCTGCAAAACAAGCTTGCGTGACCGCATGTTTCAGAATTGAACTCGTGAAGTAAAAACGATTATTGGAGCTGGGGAAGTGATATCTACGAGTCCGCTATTCGTATTTGCGCGACGCTCTTCAAAATAAATATAAGAAAAAAAGAAGTTTAATTATTTTTTTTTATCACAATTGACTTTTGAAACCCGTAAGTTGGTAATTATTTCTATCTAAACTGTAATAACCCCTTATTTAACGCTGATAAACGTCGTCAGTCGTCACCATTTCGAAACTTTACTCAAATTCTTGAGTAATTGTCAAATAAATTGATAATTACCTAATTCTGCTTGTCTATATAATAATAAACATCGTGTATAATTTGGTTCGAACGGCCAAAAAAAAAAATGAAGAAACGATACGAAGGATCGAACTTCTGGCTTGTTTCAAAAGAGCAAATGTAGAAATATTAAAAAGAATTTTTTTCCCCAGTTAGTTATTTACGTATTTGTCAAAATTGTACATAATAACGCCTTTAAAATACTAGAAGTTTTAATTAAACTCGTTCATTGGCTACTGTTTGGTATGTATGTGTAAATAGAGAAATTCATATGAAAAACATTATAATAAATTGTGTTTATTCTATATTAACACCGTTTCCAGACTAATCTTTTCAAAAATCGTTCTAAAAGTTACAGCTACCCAAAAGAACTGTTCATGTGGCTAATCTGAGTCCAGTAGTTTGTTCACAAAATTAAAAAACAAATTGCAATATTAATATATTTAATTTATTAAAAATATTGAGTTCCATATCAGAAATTTAATCTTGTGGAGCAGGTTCCCTCATATCATGATTATATCGGATTATATACTTTATATCGGATTATATACTTTATTCAATTACTCATTGTTTTGATAGCAGCATAGATACAACCAAAACCATTGTAAAAAAAAAAAACCTATTTCGTTTCACTGTGACGTTTATCTGCTGGATCAGGTTCCGCCAATTTCAGTTTCTTTGATTCTGCCTGAGGCACCTGTTTCCCCGCATCTTCCACGTCACTGCTGCTACCAGAGCCGGTCTCGGTCGGAGCTACTGTGGGAAGGATTTTACAACTGCTCTTTTGCTTCTGTCCCACCTTCCCAAATTCGCTCACCCTGGATGTAACTGTTTGCATCATTTTAGCCTAAAGAAAAAACATAATGAGAGATTAGTACCTGCAAGGATTATATATTGGTACTGGTATGTAACACAATGGGACAATGACATTGGGAGAATAGGGGTCTACATTCACAAAGTGATCAATATTAAAATGCAATTAGAAGACAATTAAAATTGCAGGACAGAGCCTACTGTTGACATCCTGCATATTTTGCAAATTGACTATATATTATGCTCACCAGGTGTTCCTTATTCTCTACTTTTTCAAAGGTCAGTCTTACGACTTTTCCTTTCTTGAGCATTTTCACAATGGCGTTTATTTTAATACCCAGATCATGTTCGGTCATTTTACCGCTGATAATTAGCTGCTTCTCTTCTTCGCCTTTTCTTTTCCCACCTTCCACATCCCGAAATGGCGCCAGTTGCAATTTAATTTTATCTTTAGAAGTTGGTTTGCTATGACTAAGAGGGATTATCGCCAATTTCCGTTTCTCGGCGATTTTCGAGGCCTCCTCTCTCGTGATATTGGCAGCAACGAGCTTTGTTCCGTCCACATCGAAAAGTGTAACTACGACTTTCTGTTCTCCCTCTTCCTTGTTCTTTTCGGAAGGAGGATTCGGAGGTTTGGCTTTCGAAGAATACGATCGGGCCACATTTTCCACTAAGGCACCTCGGGTTTCGGGCAACAAAAATCTTCTCCCGCAATTGGCACAGGGTGGAACGTTTGAATTTCGATTGACTTGAGACGCATCCAATGTAAAATATCCATGACTTGGCTCGTAAAAGTTTAGAAAGCGATATTTCTTGTACGAAAAAAGCATAAAATGTAAATATTTATTCCTTAGACTGGGCGCCGCCATCTTTGTTTTAAAATGCCCTGAACTGCGGCGGCATGCCTCACTGCTGCATGCCCCACGATCTACTTGCTGCAAAATGTGGGAAACAAAAGTTTGTCGCATTCTAAACTTAAGAAATATAAATCGTGCAGCAAATATTTTTAATGTTAAAAACAGGTAAATCGCATTTAATTATGGCATAAACTAAAATAAAAAAAGTGATCCAAGGATCATTGACAACCGCAAAAGCTGTGAGGAGAGATCACATTTTTGTAAACCAGCTGGCTTCTTCGAGCATCCCCATTTCGCACTGGAGATGGATAAGTGAACTGTGACGATTCCCCGACAGGTTTAATAAGTGCTGACATAGTAGTCATAGATCTAACTGGTACAATGAATAAATGGACAGCTGAGCTTATATACGGGATATGACGTTAAATTTGTCGGAAAGTGCGAAGGGTACTAGGGTAGGCGGGTAGCAATAATAATATCTCATTAATGTGCGTTGGTTTTTCAAGGAACCTCTCAGAAGGTTCCTCTCAGGAGTGGAATATCCTTCTTGGCCGATACCTCACATCGGACTCGCCAGCGCAGTCCCAGCATATGCTTTGCATCTCCATGTGTTTACCTTTGCAAAATTCATTGGGGTCAGTGGCCAAGGAGGGTGGTGCATACATCCGCTCTGCCCCCACTACACTTCGAAAGAAGGATTAATAATGTGGGTTACAGTTGAAAAAAAAAAGGTTTTTCAAGGGAAACCAATTTTTACTTTGGGTCTAATAAGCCTACCCTACCATGGTTAGAAAAAGGAGATAAGGAAAGTAAAAATAGTAAAATACCCCCCTGGCCCCCAGTACGTCCGGGTGTCGGCAATGTATTAAGAGTGTGTTTCATCTTTTTAGGCAACTTTGGCCCCGCAAATCTCGGTAAATATTTGATCAATTTCCATAAACTTTTTCTTGTTTGATAGAT
>JAQFYH010000087.1:0-17183 GCA_034694405.1 Scolopendrellopsis subnuda
CTACGAAAACTTCCGTCCTCTGCAACCACATTGGAAACAAAAATATTTGTTAGATGAGACAAGTCTCTCCGATTTCATACAAATTTGGACGGTTAAAGGTCATTTACAACAACAGAACTATTTATCGATTAAATCAATAATATTTCGATACATTCGAACAGTCAACAGTGAGCGGCTCTGTATCGATAAGGAGCATCGATTTTTAAAGGTTTCGTCCACATACGAAACCTCAACATTATATAAAGCTGGGTCCGGTCGTGCGGAGCAGTGTTGCGTAACATACCGCTCTGATTGGTCCCATTATGTGAACTGATCGGTCACCGCACCATACTACCGGACTCGGTGAAAACCCACCCTAACAAGAGCAATGGGGTTGCTTTTAATCCTAAGTCTGGTATTAAAAAGAATACGAAGCACTTTTTGGAGAGTAGGCCTACTTGGTATATGACCTGATACGTGATAACAAACGGATATTATACTGACCCCTTCGGCGACCCACTTGGCGTGCATAACTCCGTTCCACTCTCCGGTAATGGTTACAAAAGGCTTCTTCTCGCTGGGCTGGAAGACTTCTGCCATTATACGATTCTTCTTTCCACCGTAGAACGGCTGTTAATAAAACAAAAAAAATGGTTAGCCCTTCGAACTAGACATCGGCACGTTTTAAAGAAATGATCAAATTTGCAAAGACGATTTTTAGGTGATCACTACTGACTCGTTTTTTTTTTAAATCCCAGCAACGAGTAAATCCAAGATTAGTAACAGATAATATGACGGCAGCGAACAGCGAATTAAAATGCCGCGCGCAGCGGTTACAATGGCGCAGTTAAATGTGACGCACTGGAAGCTGAACCAATAGTAACGCAACATCTACCAATAGGGATGTGCGAATATTCGATTCGAACATCGACTACTGCGAATATTCGATCATGTTTCGCATACCACTTGGTAAAAGATATTTATTCCATTATAACGGTACCGTAAATTTTTGAAAAAAAAAATCGCCTAGTTTGCACAATAAAATTAGATAGTAATCAGAGATATGGCCCATGCCCCATAATATGCTGCATAGGCAGCCACAATATCGGGTAGTTTTGCCATAGTGTCCACTGTCCAATTATCTGACTAAAACTACGTAAATTTACAGTATTCGATCGTTTTCGAATATTCAAATGGATTCGAATATTCGATTCGATTTGATTCGAAAGTTTACTATTCGATTCGAATGAAAATTTTACTATTCGCACAACCCTAACCAATACTGTAGAAACAACCACGGCACTACGCCATAAACTTACTTTTGTTAAAAACTCTATGTGGGCCCGGTACCCGGTCTTTTCGCAGTTAATCGCTGTGCTTCCCCCTAGTTCCACCCAAGGCACTGTTAAAATAGACCTGCAAAGGAAAACGTCGAGAAATTAACTTTTAAATCTCTTGGGTCGCGAGTTCTTTGCGAACCGAAGATCATTGTAATGCGCATTGCGATTTGGCAACGTAAGCATCGCCAACTCTCCTGAATGACGCCATTAATATTTCGACGACCGACTTGTCGACATCAGAGAAATTACGTCACAAAAGTCGCATATAACAGATGTTGGCGTGAACGTGAAGCTTACATTCCCTATTTTTTGCTCTTTAACCGAAAAGTAACGTGAAGAAAGAAACGAATCGAAAGAGAGATTTGGAGTGAATAGAAATTTGTGAAAACTGTTACCACCAGCGCCCTCAACAACAGCCCTTTACGCCGATTAACTAAAGGCTGGTTTTCACCGTTTCCGTAAACGTGGTACTTGACCATTGAACATTCACACCAGTCGGGGTTCGACCTCAATCAGAGCGGTAAGACGCAACGTTTAGTCGTTTACGGATGCGGCGAAAACCCCACCTTTATTGCTTTTTCGTACCTGCCGTAGCCGTTTGGAAATGTGACGGTGTATTTTTCGTCGTGTTCGGCCAGATACACGATGCCCTCTCCGATCATGTGGACGCCTATGGACAGTCCCAGGAACTTGGACTTGGTCCAGATGGAGGCGCCCAGGGAGATCTTCTTCCTGGCGTTCTCGGCGTAGAAGGCCGAGACGGGCGGGTGGTGGGAAACCTGCTCCGCCAGAAAACACAGATCCTCCGGGGCGGCCCAGGGAACGGGACCCGTTTTTATCTTCTCCTGAAAGCGAGAGAGAGAGAGAGAATTATAGTTGTAGCGGTTCTATCGTGCAAGATCGCGGGTTCGAATATCGCCGGCACCACTGAGACGTGCAAACTGGCCAAAAAACGTTCTGCAGGCAGACGACAACGTTATATTATCCAATGGTGACGTCAGAATGATAAAAACATGGAACGAGTTCGACTATTAAAGCACGTGGCCCATTTCAGGGGGAATAGGACTAATTAGTCGTGACGTAAAGTTGTTCTATTACCAAGGGGATTCAAAAATTCAAATAATTTCGGATAATAAAAGCGCGCGAATTTATAAAACACGTTGGATCCCCATGGCAACAAAACAATGATGACGTCACACCAAGCGTCACACTAATTAGTCTTATAGGATTTGTAATGTATTTGCGCGTGCTTATAATTAGCGCGCGCTTAATCAGAAGTTGGAATTTTTACTATGAACCAATCAGCACAACGGATTACAGCCAACAGCCTCGTTTTCAAATTAAAATTGCGCTACGTGAAAGTCGTCCATGGCGTTGAAATGCTACTTGACCGAACCGATTATGACGCGATTTGACACGCCATAAAAATTAATTGGTTCGGTCAAGTTGCGTTGAAATTTGTATGATAGCTTATTAACGCGTTCCTCTTCTTTAGCATTACAACTGAAGGGAGACAAATATTAATTCCATTTTTTGAGTTAAACGTGATAAAATAGAAACATTGTGATAAGAAAAATACGTGTTCCATAAAACAACAATGCAAAAAATGTTTTTTTAAAAGGTGTTTAAACAGTGATATATATTTTTTTTTTCTGCACCGTTTGTGCTGTATCCTACGGAGTTAACCAAAGACTGGAACTAACGTTGGTTATAATGTGAGAAAATATTTTATAATATTTTACATACAAAAAAAAAAAAAGAAGAAAAAAAAAACAAAACAAAGACCTGTTACAAATTCGTTTATTTTATAAATATTTGGCTACGAATTACAAAAAAAGAAAAAAACGTACCTTAAAAATATTTTAATCGTATTTTGTATATGATCTACCTCAACTAAATTCTGAAAAACAAATTTTGCCAGTTTTTTTTTTAAATCCAAATTAATCGACTTTGCATCGTCGGCAAGTCGGGTAACTGGCCCCCCTGCACTTAAAAATTCTGGTCAAAAAAGATACAATGTGTGTTTTTAATTATTGTAATGCAAAACATTAATTTTTAGTAAATTATAATGCAATCTTCTGCAATAATGATATTTGCAGTTATTTTCCTTCCACATTTTTTTTCTATTTTTTTTTTTTTACGTAAGTTAAGCTGCGTTGTATATTTATTATAACTGAATGATAATTAACAGTACAAGTTGGGGAAAAAATGTATTGAACTACTAGTACAAACCAAGATTATCTTGTACTGGTACAAGGAAATACAGCTTTTTTTTTATGATACAGTTTACATAAGAAAAGGGGGTGCTACATTACCTTCTTTTGTTCTCACTGACATCTCCATAAAACAATTATATTTGGAGATTTCTTTCTACAATCTCTTGTGTTTATATTGCAGCTAGTTTTTAAATACAAAATAAATTTGCAAAAAACAAAATCGGGCGAAGTCGGGTACTCGCAGGCTTGTTTGTAAATAAAAAATAAGATTGCATTTTAGACTTGAAACTCGGGGAAAATAATCATTCTACAAAACTGGAACCAACATTGTACTGGTAGTTCAATATTTTCCAAAACATAGTGTGATATTTTTCGCTCAAAATACCATAATAATTAATAATATAAAAATACGTTTTTCAAAACAAACAAAAGAAAAATATATAATTTTTTTTTTTCTCATGACAATATTGTAAAATAATAAACTTATCACAAAGAATTTTTTTTAATGCGGCTTATTGTCCTCGCACGATAATATTTTAATCCCCCGAGCAGATAAAAATTTTTACTAAAAAAAATTGCATGTTTAATTTTTAATTTTTATTTGCTTACGTCAGAGGGGATAAAATCGATTCAGTTTTTTATATAAATATATTGGTGTTTAAATGATTAGTTTTAAAATGCTTGCATGGGTAATTTTTTTTTTAAACGTCCGCCATTTTGTTAACTGTCGCCATCTTGCGAGAAATTGGGGAACCAATCCATACATCTATTTTCCTATTTGCATAATATGTTAACGTGAAATTTTTTTTTCAAAATTAGATGGAATAATTTAAGGAATTTTTTGATCAGAACATTCTAAATCTTTTGATATATATAGATCCGTTTTATTTAAGTGCCGTCTCCATTCTGGAGGTTGGCGGCCAATAATTATATTTATACTGCAATATGTTTTTACGAACCACTTACAATCATAAAGAATATGAACTTTTTATGCTGAAAATTTTAGATGAGATTCTGTCGAATTTTGACGAACGGTGTTTAGAAATTTAGATTTACGTAACTTCTGTACAAATTAATTGGTTTCGTCAAGTTGCTTAAAGCTTAATTTACATGCACTCGTCTGCTGTTACAGTAAAATTTTCTGCAAAAAACGGTTATTGTATTAAAATTTTATTTTATGCTATTTGTATCTGCTAAGACAAAAAGCAAGAACAGTTAACGTTTGGCGGACGTACAAATAAGTAACCTCTATGGAGAGATTGGTTATTGGTTTGGTCAATCTCTCCACGTAGAGGTTGACTAGCCAATCTTTACCCGCACATCTCTCCATTGGAGGTTGCGGTTGTAAATTAATCTCGTAAAATAATTTATTGATCTTAATTATTAAATCGAAGTATTTTTACACTTTTAATTTTTTTTAAACGATGTTATCAGCGCTTGTGTCTTCAACTTGTGTTTATAACGAAAGGAAAAAATTCATTACTGCTTAGCAATCCGAATTACGACTAATGGTCCATCCACTAGGTCCACTTTTGATGAAGAAAAAATGTGGGCTACAGTTGAAACAAACAGCTTACTTCATCAGTCGTACATTGAGCTTCAGTTAGGAAAAGCGCCTTAGTTCTAATGAAAAAAAAAGTGTATAGAAGTTCCAATTCGTAATTCTGATTATTATTATCGTATTTCAGATTGCTAATTGCAATAATGACTTTCCGTTATTCTGTAAAAAAAAATGTTTTTACAAACCGCGTTTAGCCAATAATTATTTCACAAACTGTTGTACAGTGTTTTTATTTTATTTTTCGGAGAAAAAAATATCAATTTGCCTTATATTTACTTTCCGTACCCTCTGGCCTAGTAAAACGATTAAATAAACCAATTTGAAGTTTTTTTTTTTTTTTTTTCAAGTTTAAAATAATGCAATAATTTCCACCAATTAAATTACGTACCGGTACGTACTGTATAAATTTCACACAGATCTCGTGAGTTAATGGGTAAATACCTGTAGCTGCTAAAAGACCCGTTTGTTTTTTATATATAATTTTTTTTCCAAAGCAGCTCAAACATAATACAAGCTAGAGGCACTGAACGCAAATAAAAGGAAACTTTATTTCGAAGTGTATGTAAAGCTCCGTCTATATTGGACGATTTTAAAGTCGTTTTTGGAAAAACACCAGTTGAACAGATACAAACCAGTGTTTTTCTTTCGAAGTCGCCTTAATAAAACCCACTTTATTCCAAAAACGACGTTAAAATCGTCCAATGTAGACAAGGCTTTAGTCGTTATTTCTGATGCAGTTCACATGTCACTTCCTTGTGACTACTAAAATAAATACTTTTGTTAATAATAGTATGATTTGCTTAAATTATCAGGACTGTTCTCATTGTACCAAAAATTCCAGTCTTCGACATTATTTTGATCTGAAACTACACTGAGCTATTTAAATCTTTTTCGGAAAAGTGCTTTTTTTTTTAAAGATGACTTGCGAAAAAAAAAAAAACAGTTGAACAGCTACAAAGCGTGTTTTTCTTTTCGAGTTCACCTTTAAAAAAAAGGGAGGGGGTTCCGAAAACGACGTTATAGTAAACGCAGTGTAATTTTAGATTGACGATTGCTTGCTTGGTTTTTTTTTTTCAACTGACTGATAAAAGCAAGAGGTCCCGATAATATGTACAATATTTCTTCCAGGGTGTTGCAAAATAATAGACGACCAAAAATGTATAATATGACCCAACTGAATAATTCTTTTAGTGCTGTAGGATGCCATGTTCAGTATTGCATTATATTTTTATATGATATGGAGAATAAAAACATTCAATTATTGTAATTTCTAATTCCATTTTTTTTTCGTTTACGGAGACATACTGGATCGTATCGGCATAAAAATGCCGATACATCCCTACCGATACAATACATCGCCTATTCAACCTCGGGTTCAATAACATGACAAAGGAAAGACGGATTCAGTTTCGGACAATCTTCGGTGTCTACCCAAACCCATTTCCGAGAGAACGGAGTCACTATTATTATACTCAGGAAGCAGGAACTGATTTACCCTGACATTCTGTGCAGTGTGCAGTATGTAAAATTACAGTTTTTACGTACCGGTACTGCGAGCGCCAATGTTTGCAAGCCCTGGTCACACACCAGCTGGCTAATGAGCTGATCCCCTCCCTTTCCTTCATTCATATTCATAATGTGAGGTACAGTACCTTTTCTCTAAGATTCTGGCGACCCCCCGCTGGATAGAGTGCCTCAAAGGGGTCGCCAGAATAAGTTCGAACGGAACAGCTTCGACACGGAACAAGTCCGACATATTTTTGTGTCAAGGGCAAGGCCGGAATAAGTTCGACACGGAATGTGAGAACTTATTCCGGCCTTGCCCTTGTCACAAAAATATGTCGGACTTGTTCCGTGTCGAACTTGTTCCGTGTCGGACTTATTCCGTGTCGGACTTGTTCCGTGTCGAACTTGTTCCGTGTCGGACTTATTCCGTGTCGGACTTGTTCCGTGTCGAACTTATTCCGTGTCGAAGCAATTCCGGAGTAGAGTTGTCGGACTTGTTCCGTGTCGAACTTGTTCCGTGTCGGACTTGTTCCGTGTCGAACTTATTCCGTGTCGGACTTGTTCCGTGTCGAACTTATTCCGTGTCGAACTTATTCCGGCCTTGCCCTTGACACAAAAATATGTCGGACTTGTTCCGTGTCGGACTTGTTCCGTGTCGAACTTGTTCCGTGTCGGACTTGTTCCGTGTCGAACTTGTTCCGTGTCGGACTTGTTCCGTGTCGAACTTATTCCGTGTCGAAGCTGTTCCGTTCGAACTTATTCCGTGTCGGACTTATTCCGTGTCGGACTTATTCCGGCGACCCATTTTTTTAGCTTACATTATTTGCTGTCCTCCTGGCTTTTAAACACCTTGCAAACCAGCAAAGCAAATCGGTGCATCGGTGAAGCATCCCATCAGGGGGCCGATATTATTTTACTCCCATGGATGTGCAGTGTTTAGTATGCTACACCAATCTTTGCATTTTCTGGTTTGTGTGGGACACATGATATTTTGTAGATAAAAGGAATTAGGTCTACAGAATTAAAGAATTAAAGTCTTAATTTAATTAGTTGCGAAATGCGAAATCTATTTTAATTCATTCGACAATACCTTCGAGAATCCCATTTTTCGCCATTATCAGGATTCCTGGCAACTTCCAATATTGCATTGATTTGTTTTCACCACTTTCGATCCATCGTACCTTAGTACGTAATAACCATATTACTGTACTCGGAGTAGGCCTACTTCACGAGAGCTAATTGTAACAGAGTACAGTAAGGTAATTCTGTGAGAATGCATTTTCGAAATCATTGCAGAGATGGATAGCCAGACTTATTGGTTGTGCTGTAGGCCTATTATTAGATCTAGATTTTTTTTTTACACTTTTATTATTGATTCCATATTTTTTCACCACGCTTTCCATTAATAAAAATTCGGCTTTTCCAAAATTCCATAAAATACGCAAGTTTCCATTTCCCTGTTGGTGCTACGGGACCAAGAAATGGAAAAAAAGATAATTTCCTTTCTTGAATCTTGATGGTGTAGATTTACAAACAGCTGGTACCGGTATTCCTGTTTTCATCACGAAAATAAAGAATAATGAGGAGAACTCGCTCGCTTATA
The DNA here is from genome assembly GCA_034694405.1 of Scolopendrellopsis subnuda. Taxonomy (NCBI): domain Eukaryota; kingdom Metazoa; phylum Arthropoda; class Symphyla; family Scolopendrellidae; genus Scolopendrellopsis; species Scolopendrellopsis subnuda. The sequence goes on from JAQFYH010000087.1 coordinate 8,206, forward strand.
CATGTAGCACTCTTTATGTTCATTTTCAGTTCTCATCACACAATGCAATCGTCAAAATCAGAAAAAAGTGTGAAGAAAGAAGGAGAAGAAGAAGAAGAAGAGTGTACAATATTTACCGCAGCATGTTCTATCGTCGAACACATCGACACCATTTTACTGCTCCTAACGTTACTCGCCCAATCGCTTTTGATTAACTTTTTCTTCATCCGAAATCACGAGGAGAGTTTCTGGTACTTTTGGTTTATCGTTGACTTATTCACGGGATTTATCACATTGGTTACCATTTATCTGTCGGCCAAATACCTTCAAGTGAAAATTCCCAAGTTTCTGGACTTTCCAATCATAACCGCGATTCGTAAGACGCCCCGCGGAGTCCTTCCGTACGGCATCGTTTTCTGGTTGCCGTATTCGCTGACTCTGGTGACCAAAGTCGTCGTGGCTTCCTCCGCCGGATTCCTAGAAGATCTCCCGAGTCGTGGCGTCTACACCAAGGTTACCTTTTTATTTTACATCGGATTGGCCTGCCCCACCTTCCTGTTCATTTTGAAGACGCACCGCGATCCCAGGGTGGACATGACGCACGACATCATCGAGTACCTGGCCGACATGGGCTCCAGGACCTCCCTGGAGATTTTCGACAGCATCGACATGATGAGCCACATATTCGACAAGAACCTCTCCGAGGATCTGAAGAACATCGTCCTGGTTCTGTCCTGCGTCAGCCTGGTGCTTCCGTTCATGGCTCTCATGAAGCTGGGAATCGAGGAGAAGGACACGAGCAAGAGAAACATATCCATCTATCTGTTGTATTCCACCATAAGACTGATCTTGATCGACGTTCCCTATCTGCTGATTCGACTCTACATCGCCATCTTCGAAAACGAAATCTCCATCTTTGGTTTGAAAAATGCCCTGAACATCATGATAGACGCCAGATATCTGATACCGGAATACATCAGGGCGTGGAGAGGCAGCGCGATTTATCTCGAAGACGACGATCCGGAAGTTATAGCGGAGAGGGAAGAAGCCGCGAGGAAGAAAGCCGAGAAAGCGGAGAAATCCGTAGTCTAAATGACCCGGTGTGCAGTGGAAAGACTGTGCCGACCAAAGGCTTTTTTTTGAACCGCTCCACAAATTCTGGTATAACTGATAGCCTATCATGTTACGTTTCAATAATTTTTACTAGAGTGTCGTGTGTGAACATACAACATAGGAAGTAAAAATGCATAAAACATTGATATACTCCGTAAACAATGAATAGATTTCTTAAGGTCTAATTACAAAAAAAAAATTCGTTAACTGTGAAAACATTGTGAACACATAGGCTAGATTTGTAAAAATATGTCTGGAATTTCTAACTAGCAGACTTATTGGGGAGGGTACTCACTACTCAGAGTAGTAACATGAACAGTACATCGCAATATGCTCATTAAAACTGAAACAGTTTTCCTGTGGATGCCTACTGGACTCTCGCGTCAGGCATCCTGTAAGAAAACAAAGGTAGATAGAACAAAGAAGAGTCACACTGTAATGTACCTGGTAATTTACACTTTCATTTATCCTCGGAATGGGAATAAAAATCATAAATGTTGCGCCATTGAGTGAATAGTGTTGTTGCATTGCCAATCCAAATTGTTGACTGGTATTTGCCGAAACTACTGTAATTATAACATTATTATTTATTGTAACATGTACAGTACCGTATATCAATAATACTTTAAATACAAAATAAAAATAATTATTTAATATACCGGTACTACAGTGATTCATTTATTAATAAATCATACTTACCGAAGATAAGTAGAGCCATTTATGGTACTGCTACCATATTTATTTACGGCTGATCACGGAAAGACAGATCTACGTGTAGCAGTCTTGTAGCGAGGGCGGCTGGGGCGGACACGAACTCCCGTGGCGTCGGCCTGGAGGGGGCCGCCAATTAAAAGCCTAAAAATGTAGTAAAAAGTAGTAGAAATAAGGTCCTCCGAGGTGGGGGGGGGGCGCCAAATGGAAACCTTGCCCTGGCTCTCGTTACCCTCTGAAACTGAAGACAGAAGTGATTGCGTTGATATATTAAAGCGATCTTTTTGAACTTTTCGGATAGAGGGGACAGGCGACTGATGCAAGAAATAGTCCATAACTCGACTGCTGATTTGATAATACGACAAGACTTTAAATACAGATTGTTACGTATAAGCATTTTATCACGCAAGAAAATGTTTACGCGCATAACGTCCTGTCGAAATATTGTTTCTGCCAATGGCAGACTCGCAAATTTAAGTAAAAAGATTCTCTTAAACTCAGGTAGGTTTTAAAATTTCATTTCATTTTTTTAAAATTTTCATATTGAATTCATGCGTACGATGATACGATCTCGGATGATGATGGACATCAAAGTTTAAATAGGGAGTAATGCTTGAACTTGGTTCCGACGGCTCTTGAGAAAAACAAATTCCATATTGTTTACTATTTTATGTAGAAGGGTGAGGTTTAGACAGTAGGCCGCAGATTTAACCTAAATTTTAAATTAAAAATTCCAAAACAGTAAACACACGGACAATTTGAGTCAAAATACAAAACTGAATAGTGAATATGTGTAACGGTAGGAATTTTTTTAAATTTTTTTTTCCAGTACCAAAGCAGCAACGAAGGCAGCCGACACGGTTTCGCAACACAGTCACAAGAGCGACCAACAGGGCGTGATATTGGCGATCGCCTGCATGATCGTTCAGATCGTAGATTCCATCTTGCTACTCGTGACTCTGATGGTTCAGGCCGCGTTTCTCAACTACTTCTTTCTCAGGCGAGACGGAGCTTCCAGGTGGTGGATGGGATGGTTCATGGCCGACGGTCTGGTGATGTTGGGTTCGCTGGTGTCGCTGTATCTGTCCTACAACCACCTGCAGGTCAAGATCCCGGTGTCCTTCCACGTCCCCTTTCTGATGAGGATGCGGGTCTCGCCCCACGGGGTGCTGCCCTATGGATTCGTCTTCTGGTTGCCCTATTCGCTCCTGCTGGTCGCCAAGATCACTGTGATGGAGAACATGAAGATCCTGGACGACCTGCCGAAGGACGGCTGGTTCACCACCGTGACGTTTCAGTTGTTCGTCGGTCTCGCCTGTCCGATATTCCTGTTTCTCCTCAAGACCCACCGCGACCCCAAGGTGCACATCACCCACTCCGTGGTGGAATATCTGGCCGACCTGGGCTCCAAGACGTCCCTGGAGATCCTGGACAGCATCGACATGATGGGTCACATGTTCGAGAAGGACCTTCCGTCTCCGCTCACCCACGCTATCCTGGTGCTGTCCTGCGTCAGCCTGGTGCTGCCCTTCGTAGCCCTGATGAAGCTGGGCATGGACGACTCGGACGAACGCAAGAAACCCGTCTCCATCTACGTGCTGTACTCCACCGTTCGGGTGGCCCTCGTGGACGTGCCCTACCTGACCATCCGTATCTACATCGCCTACCTGAACGAAGACGAGCTGTCCATCTTCGCGTTGAAGAACGTCCTCAACATCATGGCCGAGACCAGGTACCTGGTGCCGGCGTACATCAGGGCGTGGAGACTCAGCAGCCAAGAGATGCACGGACAAAACGTCGGAGAGCATTGATGTGACGCAGCTATCGTCTTTTTTTTTTCTACTGGTTTATTTCAGTAAAAAATATGGATTTACTCTAAAAGAATAAAATTATGACTGAACGATAAATGTATGAAATTTTCGTCGAATGATTAAATCAGAGTTCAGTCTAACGTATTGTACGACAGGGGGTTGGGTCTCTACGTAAAGATGAAGATTATAATTGTTTTAACAATTCTGTTTGCATTTTTATATATAATATATAAAATTTATTCTCATAAACAGACAAAACCAAAAGTACATAGGCTACACAATATTAAAAGGTTTTAATCGTAAATTTATGAAATTGTATCGCACTTTAAGTATGATAATAAGTTTACGTACGAGAGAAAAATACTGTATAGGCCTACAAAATACTAGTAAATTCCTATATATAATTACTGTAATTTTAAGCTATGCAGCTTTAATAAAATTTTGGTAGGCCTATACCTACCAAAACGCTAAACTAATGTCTGAGCACGCTCAAATCACATTTCTCTTTCGCTATACATAGAAACCTAGTCTGGGCATGCGCAAAAAGACAATGGCTTTCATTTGTTGGTACAGATCGCGGAATACCCATATATAGTACGGAAACCGATACCGTACTGTACGGTAATAACGGTATTAGGAAAACATCAGATTCAACAATTATACGGTGCTATGCAAAACATAAAACGGTATAAGTTATTGTAAAGGGGCAGGTTATAAGATTACTTTTATGCAGTTAATAAAGAATTTGTATTCTTCGGCTAATATAGAGTATGTTTCAATGTACATTGTACATCATACAGTCAACTTTGAAGTAAACAAAACTGATAATGAACAATTCCCCAAATCAACGATGCGTAAATCGTTCATTTCTCTCTATTAAAATAACTTAATATGTCGTGTAACCGAAATTCAGTGGCGAGCCTTCAGATTATAATCTGCTCCTGGTTTTTCAGTGATTCGTCACTTATTGTATTTTCAGTTATTAAAACTTTTAATAAACAAACAAAGAAAATAAATCTATATTATACGAGGAAATTATTGTTTGTTGTATATTGTTTTGTTTTTCTTTGCCACGCTTATAATAGTCTTCAAAATACGATTCTTGAAATTATAATTTGTTTAAATTTTTTCTCGCTTCGCGTTGTTTCTCTTTTTATTTCTATTTCGTTTACCCCTGGCGTCCTACGTATAAAGAAGTAAAAAAAATGTTTTTTTTTTTTTTTTCGAAGTCTTAACAATTTGTAAGGAAAGCATATCGAAAGGAGATAAAAAAAAAAGACCCAAAAAATATGAGACCGGCATTCCCAGACGCATTATTATTTTAGACGACACACCGAAAAGAAAGAGAGAATTCGATTCGAGAACGGAAAGCGAAATAACAAGAATTCGATTAACGGATAGGGGGTTTGGTATAATATACAGGCTCTATAGGCCTATTTGGTACAAAACTGACAAGCTGAGGACATTGACGAACGTTTCCATCCACTTTCCAGCTCGCTCGTCGGACAAGCTGTCAAAAACCTCGCGAGTGCGAAACCCCCTGGAGGGTCTGGCATCCATTTTCAAGCCATGCTTATTCTCTAGGGATTGCGGGCCGTGGCCAGATCTTCATGGCACGGGGAATTATTCCACGCCGAGAGCAGCCCTAGCTGGATGTTATCAATTCACATTTTGTCCACCCGTCTCTTTCCCCGCCAACGAACCCATGTAGATATTCTGCCGGATCTCTCGATGAATGGGCCCGGGAACCAATGGAGTATTCTCTTTTTTTCTTCCAGCGTCTGGTGGAAGGTCCAACGTAGCGAATCGATGCAATCCGTGAAGGTATCGCACGAGGAGTACACGTTCTTCCATTTCATACACGAGTTTTTCGAAATACTGGATTACCTGTTACTCGCCACTTGCGTGATGTTGCAATCCGCCCTGCTCAATCACTTTTTCCTGCTCAAAGAGGACTCGAGCAAGGTCTGGCTGATGTGGTACTTCGCCGACCTGCTCTTGATGGTGGGGATGTTCTCAATGTTCAGAAATTGAAAAGGCGACGACAACACCATATACATCAGCAAACATCGGTTGCTATTTAGCCAGTGTATGAACTTGTGACTCTGGGAAAGACTTTGCATGCTCGCTACGGTGTACTGTCATGATTCCAATAGCGAAAGAGTATAGCCCCAACCTTTCCTGCGAGGAAAAAATTAAGGTCTGCTACTTTTTTAGCAAGCCCCGTATGCATAGAGAAAACTGGCATCATGCAGTGCACACAACAGTATTTACGGCCGCAGAATTAGCGTTGCCAGACGTTCTGTATTTGCGGGAACATTCCCGTTTTCGAGCGGTTTGTTTCGTATCTCGTGCTTTGCCAGAATTATTCCGTATTTTATTTGAATTCCCGTATCAGAAGTTAGAATTGTATAAAATTTACGCCAGCTCAAGACTGCTCTAAAACGCATCAAACTACACTTCAATTTGCAAAAAAAAAAATTCCGGGAGTTGCACCCTCCTGTAATATCTTACACCCCCATCTGCCATCCACCTGTTTCATATCTCACTGCACGGGGAACAATGGCCAATTGTTCCTGTTTACACCGTACGCAGCTCATAGACCTGCGAAGCCAGGGTTTTTGCGTGGTGGTTGCCCGATTAGACCAAAAGTGATCTAAGGCTGTAGCTCACCAAACGTGATTTTAGTTTTTAAAAAATTTCTCCCGGGAGTTACACCCCTGACCCCCACAACGCACGTCATGGCTATACCTTCTCAAGAAAAAGACGTATGAAACGAGATAGCATAGTTCACAATATGCTTTGGTCGACCGGAAAATTGTGTGCGACTTTAATATGTGATCTACAGATACTAAACAAGCAAGGCCAATACCTGGAAAGGAAACCCCCCGAGCAATTCCTCCCGTGAATTGCTCGAGTGTCCCGTATTACCAGTCCGGAAATATGGCAACCCTACACAGAATCCCGGGTGAAAAAAGGCTACAGAAGACCTACAAAAAAAATAGCTAATTCCGCGGACATTAATCTACAGAAAACTGAGAGGAATTTGTACAAAACAGCAGGTTTATATTCTGCAGATTTTCTGTGGATTTACATATTTTGTTGGTTTTCTGTAGTTTTAAACTACAGAAAACTGCAGATTTAAAACTAAACAAAACATATGCCAAAAAAAAAAAACTACTTGTGCTTTCGCCTTCTTGTGCCGGAAGCTGGGGGAAATGTACTTGGTCTCCAATTCATAACTTCCATTATTCTGAGTTGCAATACCAATTGCACTGTGTTTTATTCTATCCGTCCGTTTGGTTCAAAGTACTTACATGGTCCTTGATACGGCCAACCTTCCGTGATACCTGATAGCATTTCTGCTATCCACGCTGCAAACATTGTACGAGATTTTATTTCTGCATTACATTAATTATTTCTATTATGCAGTTTGAGTAACGATGCATTTGAAAATTTATTTCATATAATGTCTTGTTACAGGTCTTATGAATGCTTTTTATGATTTTTAAAAAAAAAAACCCGGATTTTTATCTGCTGCCGTCGATTTTAACGTTAAGAAAAAGAGTTCCCGTGATTTAAATTCACAATACATCCTATAAGAAAAAAGGGTTTGAGATTTGCTTTCGACAACCTCGAATACTTGAGGAAGCACAGAATGACCCGTTTCGCGTGCCCTATCTCTCTCTATTTTAATAACGGCTGAAATATGTGTAACCCTGGGAATTTCAAGATTTGACCTGGTTGCTCCATTGAGACCTTTGTAGAGGATTAACGGGCACTGAAAAGAGAATTTTCTTCGGTGCTGGTCAAGTACACTATTTCACGGCATCTCAATAGGTGGGTGGGTGGGCGAGGAGAAAGCGGAGCCGAACCCACTCCCCGTCCTTCCTCAAAAGGAGAAAAAAAAGTCATAATAAATTAAAACGGAATAGGAGGGTCCTGAATGCCCTCCACATCCTGGATAGTACCCCCTCCCCCCCCCCCCCGAAACATTTCTGGCAGTGCCCATGGCTGATATTAAACATTTAGTTTATACACGATAACATATTAGTTGTCACGTATACCGTCAGGGTGTTGCAAATGGGGAGGAAAAGGGACGTCGCTCGCCCTCCTTCTCCCCCGACTTTAGTATTTAGGCCTACTGTTCGCAACGTACCGGTATATTAAATTAATGCCGACCACTTACTTTACCTGTTAAGAAGTATACCTATTTAATGGAAGGCCCCCCCCCTTCCTCCTCCGGGTTATGAAAATTTCTGCTAACTTCTATATGCAGTATATATTTACGCAGTATAGACCACCGTAACGTTAATTTTTCTTTTTAGGCCATTATACCGTATATACGTCATATTGCAACCTACTTTTGCCGAGAATCGACGCAATGCGGCATAAATTAAAATAAAAGCGTCGCATCTGGGTGTGTTGTGCGAGCGTCGCCAAAAATTTCCCTCTTTTTTATTACCAAGCTGGCTATCTGCAGCTTTTTAACAGTTTTATTTTATTTGTGTCTCTTACTCTGCAGGTAATTTGCATTTTCCGAACTAATTCTGAAATCTTTAAACTACAGATAAAAAAGTGCAGGTTTTCTGCAGAAAATCTCTACTACTTGCGATTGCCGCAAAAAAAAAAAAAACTACACTTTTTCTTCAGAACCTGCAGCTCTTCCTTTTATTTGTCCATTTTCGCCTGGGAAACAGTAGGCCGAATGCGACGGTACTCTCCTCTGCATTTGAGTTTTACTGAACAGGACCAAATTAGGGGAAAAAGGGGACGAAAAGATCCAGTGTTTCCGCGTATGTCCATGCAAGTACATTCTAAACGAGGCGACTGAAAACAAACTGAAAAGATCGGTACGGAGTATGCACCGTGCCGAAGTTTGATCAAATTCGGGCGATTCGTCCTTAAGCGGCCAGAAGAGGCTAGCAAGTGATTTTCACAATATTTTTTGGAGTTTCGTTATTTTATCCTTATCCCTCTCGTCAATTTTTCTCCCTCTTACTACAACAAGGTGTATAAAACCAGCTAAATAAGTCTCGATATTTCGTTATTGAGGACGGGCATACCCTATTTTTTTACGCTAGGGTTGGCAGCTCTGATATATCATTAAAGTCTATGAGAGATTTTCGAAAGTACATATCTTCGAAATTATTGCACGGAAAGATTTGGAAAAAGGTGCATTTTGTTACAGAGATCTTTGTCTGCAATAGACAGGAGAGACTTTTCCAAAAAATCGAATATTTTCTTTTTAAAACGGAAAAAATCAGAAAATGCAGTGTTTTCGAACATACGCTACAGCTTCTAAACTATTCGGTCGAAAATTTTGATCCAAACACCATCGGAGAGCCCATAAAATTTCCTACA
>JAQFYH010000088.1:0-17114 GCA_034694405.1 Scolopendrellopsis subnuda
TGTACCTTCAGAGCCACCGTCTAAAACTTGGTATACAGCGGTATCATCCGAAGCGGATAGGCCGCTTCGGATAAAAAGTATTTATCGTACGAAGAAGTTATAGCGGATATTCGATTCATTGAAGAAAAAAAAAGCTGAATAAAATGCGAGTAGCTTGAAGTTATTGATTATAATCCCAAACATTCCCAATAATATTCAGATGGATCTTGCTATAATTTGTTTTTGTTGTTTTATACTCGGACATGGGTCTTAAGCTGGGTTTTCACCAAGTCCGATCGTGCGGATACGGTGTTGCGTATACTGCTCTGATTGGTCGGAGTTCCTGCTTTCCCATTACGTGATATATCACCGCAACACCGCTCCGCACTACCGGGCTCGGTGAAAACTCACCCTTAGGGTGGGTTTTCACTTAGTCCGGTAGCGTTGCGTTTTGTTGCGTTGACCAAACACAATACTGGAAAAGTCGGAGTCCGACCAATCAGAGCGGTAACGCAATCAAACGCAGAACCGGACCCGGTGACGAAAACCCAGCAGCCTTAGTTTATGATAAAACGGACTGTTACTGTATGATAAGTTTAATTAATGTTTTCGTGTCAAATTATTTTTTAAAATAAATTTGTATGCACTTATTGTTTTTGTTTTTTTAAATATTAAATTGAAACAATTCAAAATTATATTCTTTTCACTGTGAGTTACTCTTAGATTCTTTCTAAAATTATTTTTGGAAAACAAAACACACACACAAAAAACTGATATGAATATAAAATTAATGTAATTCAATAGCGATATGGTTACAGCGATATCCTGGGACAGAAATTAAATCCTTTGAAGACACGTTGTTGCCAGGCAGCTGGTTTTCATATCTTAAATGACAAATTTTATATCTGACGTGAGTAATATTTTAACATTCAGGTACCTTCATTGGAATAGCAGAAGAAGAAATTAGAACATGCAGTAGAACCAGAACCAAATTTTCAGAACGATTTACGGCACATATTTTAAATCTAAATTATATGAATGGTTTTTTGGATGTACCTGTACTGTAACTTACAAAGTTTTATTTTGCGAATTTCATTTCAGGGATTTTTGCATTATGAAGTTTCGGAAACTACACTTAAACTTTCAACACACTATTTCGTTTTTAAAATCAGTCCAAATAACTTACTGTATAAAATGTGTTAAAATTTACGAAAACATTACTTTACGCGAAAAATAAAATTCACCGTGTACGTAGTAGTGTATAGCCTACTGTATAATTATCAAAAATTTTACTTGTGTAAACTATTTAGCCAACGGAAGTCATTTACGAGTTAGTAATAATACACGCGAGAATTACAAATAACAGATGAAGCAAAATCCCTTACAATTTTGTTAGTTTTGGACGAGGATTAAATACGGGGTGTGCCATATCAATTAACAATCTGCAAAGTGATACCGATAATCTCTTTCCCCATTTTCTGGACAAAGTAAACACCTTTATTTTAAACGACGAAATGTGTCTTTTATATAAAACGCACCAGCGAGTTAACTTATTGTTGCGTGAACATTAGTTACGTTTTCTCGATGCATTTTTGGTTACTAGTTAGATGCGTCATCTCTGACGCGTTTTGGTGACTAAGCAATGCTAAACTATCCTGCTCCTCGTCAGAGATGACGCGTCTGGTTACCAAAAATGCATCGAGAAAACGTGCCTACTATAAGGTGTTTGCCCCCTGCCCTCGTAGAGGTAAACTTCACCAACATGCTAGCGGTACTTTTGCGGCCGCGAAGCAAAAATATTCGTGAAAAGGGTGTACTGACTGGAATATGATGGATTTTACAGTACAAATATACACTGTATTGCTAGTGAATTCTCTGGAATCCTGGGTGTTCACTCGCAAAAGTATACTCCATATTCCAGTCGTAAATTGCACCGTTGCATGAGTGCCCAATAAAAATAACAACGCTAAAATTAAAAGTATTCTAAATAAGCGAATTTCTGACAAAGACACGATGTTGTACGGAGTTGATCGTCTGTTCAAATTCCGTTGGTGGTGTCAGGTGGTGAAGTAACTTAGTTAACAACCCACTTTCTACGTTTTAAAATGAAAATTCTGCAAATTGAAAAAAAAAAAACCAGGATACTTAACTTACTCGTATAAATTATGTTCAAAATGGGGACGCATACAGTGTTTTGATAAGGAGGGGGCAAAAAAATTCCTGAATCAGGAATGAGAAGAGGAGCCCCCTGCGGCCGAAATTTTTTTTGAAAGTTTAACAAGTTTTTTTGGTGTTATATCCCCGCCGGAGGCGAAAATTTTTTGAAATTGTAACGAGTGGAGGTTAAATTTCGAAAGAAAACTAGAAAATACAACTAAAAATCTGCATTTTCTGCAAGTAAATGAATGATTCTGCGGTTTTCTGTAAATTCGATTAAAAATCTGCATGCGTTTTCTCACTTTTCTGTGATTCTGAAGTGAAAAGAAAACATTTTCCCGGAAGTTTAATGTACTGGGAGCATTCCTGTGGGGCAACCAGGGTTTTTTTTTAATTGATTCTGCAAATTCTGCATTTGGGTTGCCTTAGTTATCATGCTCCCCTCGAGATCCCAGGGTTAAAATCTGGCCGGATACTGGCTTTTGGACCGTTATGTGGGCGGCTGTTACTACGTAGGGAAATTCCCACCACCTTTCCAACAGATTCATTATATCTAGGGCACCGGCTTTATAGGTGATGTGGATGTAAATAAAAATAGAGTGCTTTGAATGACAATTCAAAGCACTAAATCTTATTGGTATTTTAAATTTTTCTGTCAATTTTGTCGGAAATTTTTAAAATGTTTGTAGATATTTTCATTCCTAATAAACTGAACATGGCAGAAAAATACGGGACTTTCCCATAATCGTATCAAATGTCAGATATCACTGGGTGGTCTCTTACATTATGCTATTAACTAAGAAACGTTGCATCTTAATTGATGTAATTTTAAAATTTTAGTACACCTACAGTAGCGTACTATGGAGTATGTTGAATTATCATTATCAAAAATATTAAATGGATACCATAGATTTACGTCCCACCCAGGCAGATGATGCAGGGTGGTCCCGAGTTCGTGCAACTCTAGTATTAATACATGTCCGGTAAAATATTGTGTACTGTCTGCACCGGATATAATATGATCCTCTCCTGGAGGACCCCCAGTATAATCTGTGCGTACCTGTTTTATATTTGAAAACTTCTTCCCCCACTCCACCCTTTGAGGTTCGGTCTGGTAGATGTCCCGTAGTGTAGTACTTGTGATGTCCTGTTACTGTTAGTAGTCCTGTAGTTGTCTTGTAGTCGTTAGTGCTCGCATCCTAAGTGAGTTCAAACCCAGTAGGCACCCGTCCCTTAATATGTGGATGACTTCCTAAGTGTGGGTGAATTATACAGCACGTACTAGCACCTCTTGGGCTGAGGGGATTTCCAATTGCACTTCCAACAGGTTCAGTAGACCTATAGGACAAAGATTTTAGATGATAAGAATTTAAAGAAACGAGCTTTATTTTCATTGAATAATAAACTCTTGCGTAGAAGTTAATCAGACCGATGTTCTTTTGGAATTCTATGTTATCTAGGTACGTGCAAAGTTGAAAGCTAAATTAGCTAATGCAACTGGAGATGCGGACATTCACAAGAAGAGGGCGGATGCGGACCGCGGAAGTCTTCAGTGACATTCATGACAACAATATTAAATGCTAGTTGTGGCTCAATCCAATAAATCAGCTGCTTGGAAGCATCTCAGATATGAGCTAAGGATTCGGCATTCGATAACTCTATGTTTTGTTTTCTTAAATCAGGATTTTCAAGAGTGCATACAGCTTCAATCTGTTGCGGACCATCAAATATTTGTAGATTGTTGTTCAAATAGATCCGTAATTATTTATCCCTAAATATTTATGTATGATTACTGCTCATATAGAGTAGATCCCTAAATATTTATGCATAAAAATGGCAAGACCAGCTTTATTTTACTTTCTAACATTTTTACTTTACTTATCTCCGTAGAAGAACACACAGAAAACCTATATACGGAGCAGTAAAATGCCAATTAATGGTCCCAGCATGGCAGCGCAAGTGCAATAGATGAAACAAGAGACATACAAAAAATTATCTAAGCAATGTTATTCTCCTTAGTTCGTGCAAGTCAGTAGTCACATCAATCTTGAACATAATTAACTTGGCACGTTTAGTCGTGATTTGCAGAAAGAACACAGTCGCGGATCAACGGAGGGTCAAAGTGGAAAATGGATCATCCAAAGCAAAGAGTGTCCGCTGGTCCCGATGTCAGCCAGACTCCCAAATGGTCAGCGCGGTCTAAAACAGATCCGCCACTTTCAATTCGCATGCTGGAAGGAATATTATCTCATATAAGCTAATATATACATGTTGTAAATAAAAACATTCAGTGTTGTTGTAATATCTCTTGCATTTTATTTATCACACACACAAACCCCCCCCCCCCCGTACTGTGACCCTCCGCAATCTTCCCTCCATCTCTACGACGTCATGCGAATCTAAGAAAGATTCTTCTTTTAGATTTTCTCCCCTCATTTCAAATATGATCGCAAAAGCGCATTTTATACGCCTTCTTATTTGCACTCCAGCCAATTGCCACATAAAGTTCATTTTCTTCTTGGTTAAATATTGATAAATTACAGAAAATAATTTTAGTTTTCCTAAAGGAAATCAGTTTTTTTTTTTAACTTTTCGCTGGAATACCATATGGAAATACTGTCATTTGTTGAAGAAATTAAGAAGGAACGACGGTACCCATTTGCTTCTACGTCGTTTCTATTCGAATAACGTATTTCATAATCTAGAATTTTTTTTTTCGTGTGTTAAATTAAAAAAAAAATTCTTGCTGGATATACAGTTACAGTCCGCATTATCTTTTACAGAGAAAAGTTTCAGATTAGGGAACAGGAGAAGGCGACCTTTGATGAGTTTCTATCTAAATGGGTTTTTGCTGCTGCTCCAGATCTTGTCCTTGGCAGTGCCATTTCGGGCTGTCATCTTACCCTTGAATCCTGGACCCCATGTGACCGCGATGATGTAACGGCCGGCCGGTATAAAAGGAGCCCGGCGAGAGCTGCTCGCCATCCGGGAGCTTAGTTTTACTTCCCCCGGTTCTTTCTGTGATTGATTGATTATCGTCACGATGAAGTCAGTTTGGGCTTTACTGCTTTTAGCTGGTAAGTGCAACATTTTTTATCGAATCGAACCCGTGGATTATAATTTTTAAAACAAATTAATTTAATTAATTTAATAATTTATTATATTATAAAAAAATATTCGGTTATTACTGTCGGGAATCGAACCCAAGGATTATAATTTTAAAAAAAATAATCATTTATCGTCGGGAATCGAACTATAATTTTAAAAAATAATTTAAACAATTAAATACTATATTAGTAATATTAAAAATATTCGGTTATTACTGTCGAGAATCGAACCCAAGGATTATAATTTAAAAAAAAATTAATCATTTATAGTCGGGAATCGAACTTGCGGATTTTTAATTTACCAATTAAACACTTTATTAGTAATTCTAAAAAAAATAAAAGTAATTCATTTATATAGTTGATAATCGAACCCAAGGATTATAAGTTTTTATTTTTTTGATCTTTATAATAAAAACTTCCTGAAATGGTGGCTTATCGAAAATAATTTTTTTAAAAATTTTATACGAATACTGATGATGATGATAGATCCAAACGCTTTACGGTATCTTAGAAAGAAAATGAATTCTAATATTTATAAGTAATTTTCTTTAAAATCATATCAAGAACACTACGGTTATTAATAATTGTATCTGCGTTATAAACTACGGTATTTGAAATATACAGAAAAAATTTTTGTAATTGGAATTCGATCTGTTTTTTTTTTTAAATTATAACTTTTATTGAATTTTAAAAATTCAATTATTTTTAGCTTTTGGCTATTCTAAATCATTAGTAACTTTTAACTTATCATAATTCATAATTTTTAATTATACAAAGCGCCGAATAACTTATTATTCGGTAGGTGATATTTCGACAAACAATATTTAATTTTTTTGACGAATTCAAATTACAAGCGATAAACGGATGAGATAAAATGTTAATAATTTATCTAAAAATGTTACGTAAACTTGTTCGATTCAATTAATTTAAGAGTTTTATGCACATTCTTAAATTCGACAAATTAGTTCCCACAAGTTGCGTAAAATTTTACAGTATAGTACCGGTATTTTATGGTGTTCATCTATTCTACCTAGTATGTACAGAACAATTAAATATTAATCAAAAAAAGTATTCTTGTGATTATACGGTATTATTACTTCGTATTCTACTTCGCACGTACGGTACATTTAGTTTCCTCGCAATTAATATCGCCACTTTTCGTACTCGTGCCTGTACGAAACTTAAAAGTTGTCGACAGCAGGACCTGAAATATGGAGAAAAGTTGTGAATCCCCCCACCTTTAAATCTTTAAATTACTTTGTACCTTTTATTAAATGAAATTAATTTATCTAAGTTAGTACAGTAAACGTACAGTATCATGACAGCTAGTATAACTCGGCAATGTTTTCGATTCTATTTTTCTTACCGTTGTAGAACTAAAGGAAGTTTTGTTATAATTTACTGAAAAGTTCTTTGGTTATTTAATTTTAAATCAAGACAACGGATTTTAGGACAATTTTACGTTGGACGTAATTCTAATTTCCCTCCGTTGTATCTGTTTTCTGTTAAGCGGCATGCAGCGTTATAAACATAAATTATCCCGTAAGAGGGCGACACTAATATCGATTTGAGGACTACCAAACTCCTTTCGAGACTTCAGTTTTCTGGAGAAACTTTATTTTTAGTTGTTGCATTTTAAAGAATTTGATTTTAATTATCTTTTTTCTTTCTCTTGCAGTTCTGCAGTCTGTTGCAGCAGGTAAGGATTGTTTTATTCATCATAACTTAGTAATAGAATACCGTACTGTAATTCTAAAAACTATTGAACTTTGTGTAACTGCTGTTAGATCAATATGTTGATCTACTGCAGTAAACTGCGGTGTTGATGTTCTTGTACTACATCAACTTGACTAATGACTGTTGTTTTGTTTGAACCGGAGATGTCGATGTACATGCTCGTCATGTTTTAAACATTTTTAACACGGTTGCTTTCTTATATGTCACAGGGCCAGCGGCTCCCGCTTTCGACGCCAACAAGGAGTACATCTACGATTACAGGGCTCGAGTCGTAACTGGAATCAAGGAGGATGTCAATCAATTCGCGGGTGCTGCAGCTATTGGACAAGTTATCATCCAGCACAAGGACAACAATATCTTCGCCAAGGTACAAACAAGAGAATCAGATTATAAAGACAGAATCAATTTAATACAGGACTAGATTGTAATCATTTTTTTTTTAAATTTTTTCAGTTCGATAACTTCAAAATTGGACAGTTCAACCAGAAGTTCGAGGAGGCTTTCGAAGGTCAGGAATTCCCTGTCGAGTACAAGGATGCCCCTAAGAATGAAGTCTTCACCGACTTCTACCTGCCCTTCTCTGCTGTTTTCGAAAATGGGCTTGTGAAGACCTTCCACGCTCATCCTGAGGACAATGTCATGTCCATGAACCTGAAGAGGGCTCTTCTGTCCTCTCTTCAGTTGGACTTGCAGGCCACCAAGAGAGTCGAACATGTTGGAAAGTCTAACCGCCCCGGCGACAAGCCCAGCAACAACGTCTTCAAGGTCAAGGAAGATGGTATCGGAGGCGAATGCGACACCGTTTACGAGGTTTACAGCTTCCCCAGCCACTACCACCCACAGGAACACGTTCTCAACGTCACCAAGCACAGGCTCTACAGCTCGTGCCAGAACGGTCGCCCCTACTTCTTCTACAGCAACCGCCGTGGATACAAGTGCCAGGGCTGCCCTGAAATGAAGGAGAAGCACCCATTCCGTCAAACCGCCACCACCTACTACAAGATCAAGGGACAGCGCGAAGACTACACCATCGAACGTATCTACCACAGCTCCCGCTACGTCATGAACCCATTCTCCACCTACGGAAAGACCATCCTCCACGGAATTAAGTAAGCCGCAAAATTGTTAAACTTTTTATATTAAAGATTAATTTAAAATAAAACACCTTTCTGATATTAAAAGTTTAAAACCAAAATTTTTATAACTTTTCCAGCATGACCATGTTCCTGCAGGAAGTTAAGGACATCAGCACCCCCATCGCTCTCCCCGCCAACGCCAAGACCTTCGACAGCTTGACCTACACCTTCAACCACGAGGATAAGGACCCAGAACACCAAGATCTGACTCTTCCCCACAGCAACAGGAGAAATTTCGAACACAACTTCCCTGACTACAAGGCCAAGGTAGCGTATTAAACCTAAAACAATCATTTCAGCTACAAGTATGCAACGCAGTTGTCTTTATATTGCATTATTTAATCCCTTACAGTTTGACAAGTACTTCCAAGTTCTCGTCCAGAACTTGCACTACACCGATGATGTCAAGACACACGATATCACTGGAAAGTACAGTGAACTCATCCACCTTTTGGAGGCCCTCACTTACGACCAGTTGATTGACCTGTTCAACACCTACGGTGCAGTCGATGCTGCCAACCCCATCAAGCAGTAAGTGTCTATTAGCTATTCTTGTAAGTTTATTTCGGCTCTCAATATTATTCCAGTAAATACTAATTAATACGTTTTATTTCTCTTTTGCAGCAAGATCTTCTTCGATCTGATCTCCAACCTTGGAACTGGTCCTTCCTTCCTTCTGATTAAGCACGCTATTGAAAACAAGAAGATCGACAACACCATGGCCGAACACCTCATCGCTCACTATCCTTACTTCGTCAAGGAACCCACTGAGAAGTTGGTTGAGGAATTCGAGGCAGGTTTTTTTAAATTACCCGTGACCCTTTTTCCTGCTTTTTCTTGTGGGACATGAATTAATGGAAAAAAAATTCAATTTTTACAGAAATTGGTCAAGAGCATCCCCCATATGCCATACTCCAGCTTGACAAGCACTTCCATCATGGCTCTCGGACACCTGGTCCACAAGGCCACACACACCAAGGCTTACTTCCACCACCCCAAGGAAAACAAATACTACATGAGCCACGAAACCGCCAAGAAGTACTTCAAGGTAACGACTGGTCGAAATTGTCATCGTATACGTTATTAATTAGCGTTTTATTAAAATTTCATTTTAAAATCCTCTTTTTTTTAAGAAAATGTACGAGCAACTCAATGCTGCCCAGACCAAGTGGGATCGCTTCGTTTACTTCGCCGCTATCCAGAATATGGGAGTTGAAGACAGCTTCCCACACATGAAGGACATCGTCATTGACAAAGAAGACAAGTACACTCCTCTGGAACGAATTGCTGCTCTCTATTCTCTCATCAAGTTGGTCCCGACTCACCGATTCGAGGTACGGAAATAATGTTTAATCTGTCTCCTGACTATCGTATCTTTTTCGTCGTTGAAACTTTATTTTACGTTTTTTTGTTTGTTTTTGTTTTAGCTTTTGGCTTTGGCTCAACCAATCTTCCGTGACAGAAGCGAACACTACCACCTCAGAATCGCCGCCTTCAACTTCATCATCAAGTGCAAGCCCGATTACGAGCACATGATGTCCCTCGGCCAATCTCTCAGATACGACAACAGCCAAGAAGTCCAGAGCTACGTCTGGAGCACCTTCCAGAGCATGGCCAACTTCAGCTGGCCTTGCGCTCGCCCTATGAGGGAACACGCCAAGTCTGTTTTGGAACTCATCCCCAACTACCACTACGGATACGGATACTCCAAGAACCTCGTCTTCGACTTCCACAATGAGAAGTACAACTACGGTGCCTTCATCAACTTCGCCTACACCGGAGCCAAGGATTCCATGATCCCCAACAGCTTCCACGTCGCCATGACCACCAACGTTCACGGATGGAACTTCAACAACTTCGAATTCGGAATCCGCACCGAGGGAATGAGCCACATTAAGGAGAAGATGTTCGGACCCGATGGTCTGTACAACACGCACGATCCCGAAAAGACTGTGTTGAACATGTTCAAGCGTCACCCAAGAAACACCAACATCGTCGAGAAGGAACTTCAAGAAATTGAAAGCAACGTAAGTAAATTACTGCTGAGAGTTTTAAAAATTTCATTTGGACGTGTATTTCAGTATAATAATTTTTTCAACTTTTTTCCATATCGATAGCTGAAATTCAAGCAACTCGATGAACCCAAGGAGAAGAGCTTCTTCATGTACTTCAAGGCTTTGGGACACGTTGTCAAGATGCACTACTTTGACGAATCTCTTTTCAACAGACTTAAGTCCGAAGATGGTGAGTAAAAATATTAATTCCTGTTCATGCAGTAGTTCCAGGTTGGAAGTTGGAAAAAAAAGAAACTTGTTCAAACGTGCTAATGAAACATTTGCTTGTTTCGCAGGTCTCTTGCCAATGCCCGCTGAAATCATCAAGAAGGTGCAAGACGGAATCCCCATCAACTTCAGAAAGATGGGCCATATGGCTGACGTCACCATTGAAATCCCCAACGAAATTGGTATGCCCGTGACCGCCGAACTCAGAATCCCAGTCATGTACTCTTTGAAGGGAACCGTCAAGGCTAATTTCGTTCCCGGATTCTTCTCTGACGAACGCAATGGCAAAAAGCCAACCAGCTTGAACATCCACTTGGACGGACACTCCATGTAAGCGGCCTTCTTTTCTCCATTGGGTGACCTATCAATTTGGGAATGAACCCTGTGTTTTGTAGCTAAATTTATAAAAATCCTTTCCTAACTGTATGAAGTCGTGGGTTCAAATCCGACTGTGTCAATAAACCTTGTTTTTCATTTTTTCAGCATGGACTACCAAGTCATCGCTAGAGTTGGACACACCACCCCCATGCACATGAACTACGGATTTGGATTCACTCACGAGGGTCTCATCAAGTTCCCTCTGAGAGCCGACATCGAATACAACTTCCACGAGAAGAAGTACGTCGGAAAGTTCAAGCCAACCGAGAAGACCTACGAAGTCTACTACATGAAGACTCAGCCATTCACCTACATGCACGATGAGAACCAACTGCACCCTCTGCCTGAAGAGAAGAACATCGTCAACGTTCACATTCTGCCTACTCCTATCACTGTAAGTTCGTTTTAACCAACGCCCATTCCTCCAAAGTTACTTTAAAAAATTGAAAATTAAACTTTCGCTTTTCGGAGACCATCATCTTACTAATAATCGTTTGCTCATCAAATTTTAGCAAGAGAAGACCTACCTGAAGAACTTCTTCGGAACCGGATTTACCTTCTCCCGCAAGACCGACGACCACACTCAGCTGTACAAGGGATTCTACCACCAACTCCACAACTTTATCACCAAGCACGGACAGTTCTTCGAGAGTAACGAGCATGGTTACACCACCACTTTCTTCAAGAAGGTTATGTCTGCCTGGTTGCACAAGCGCGTCACTCGTATGCTCACCCCCAAGATGACCTACGAGGAGTTCAAGATCACCTACGAGCCCGATACCCAGAACAAGGTTACCGAGGTAAATGTTGAAAATATTGAAAAATTATATTGAGATGGTGTGTTATTTTGAACGCGAGAGCGCTGTTATACGATGGTCCCGTCTAATTTCCCCTCGTTCTATTTCAGTTTGTTGAGACCTTGGATATGGACTACACCCCACAATACCACAAGGCTCTCCTGCCAGGACAGAAACTCGAGAAGGGTACGTCATCCGTGCTCTGGAGACTTCTGTTACTCAATCTCATGTAACCGATGTATATAATTAAACGAATTACTTTTTAAATTTACAGAAGGAAACAATCTGGTTTACACCTGGAAGTACGATCTGGTCGCCAAGGGATCTGCCGAGCGCAAATTCCACTTAGACGTTAAGTCCGTTGTCGATCCCTACACTTACATGGTCAAGAAGTTGAACATGAACTACAAGCGATCTGCCATCCCCAACTACGACAGCGAGCCCTTCATGGTAAGTTAATCGCTTCCGCAACTCGTCGAATACTTTGCCGGTTGGAAGAACGAAATTAAAATTTAATCTTTCTTGACGACAGGCCTGCTACAACGGAGTTATGAAGACCCCAACTGACTGGAGCAAGATGGACGCTGCCGACGAGAAGACCCAGTTGGACGTCACTTTGAACTTCGGAAAGGACTGCAGTTCTGGAGCTAAGCTCACATTCAACGTAAGTACAGTATTATAAAATACGGTATTCTTCCGTTATTTTTTTAATATTAGAAGATTTTTCAACTTAACTGAAAACTAATAAATCGTATAAACTCCAATCTCGCTCTCAGGATTTATTTTCTTGGAAATTTCCAAGAAAATAAATCCTGAGAGCGAGGTTGGAGTTTATACGATTTATTAAAAAGACGGCTACAGCTGGGTTTACATCAAAAATTGTTAACTGAAAACTGGTTTTTGTTAAACAGGGAATTGCTGAACAGAGCGAGGAACAGAAGACCATGATCAAGAACAAGGAACACCACCCAATGTACCGCAAGTGCGCTCATTACATGAAGAAGGGAATGAACTACCATTGGTCTTGCCTCAATGGTAATAATACCATCTGATCTAGATTTTAAACACTTCTTCTGTTTTTTTCTTTCTAAATACATCGTATTAAACGCTATCAATTTTTTCAGTTATCAACTTCGTCCACACTCCTCACAAGTACACCATGGATATCAAGTACGAAAATGTAAGTAATTTTCGTTTATTTGTACATACTTTGTAGAGTAAAAGAAATAACATATTCCTTTTTTCATTTTCCCCTGCTTTTCAAATATTCATCCTTCTACTCTGTTCGTGGAAGACGATAGGGAAAACAATCAATTCTACGCGTTCGTATTCCGTATTCCCCAAACAGGGGATTTTCTTATCGAAAAAACTATGAGCGTGGGAGAACTTCTGTTTCCTGAGATCAGGGTCAAGGCGCTTAAAAATTTTGAACGAACGGGGTTTTACGTAGGTTCTTGATGATAAACTCTACATCAGTGTAGCTTGACCCTTCCGATGCTGACGCAAAGAAGAAAATGAGACTGAATCATTCATAATATTGTTTATTTTGCAGGTTCCCCAAAAGGTCAAGAACGTTTACCACAAGTTCATGAGCTACATGCAGCACAAGTTCTACGATACCATGCACCAGGAATTCGATGTTGACAACAAGGACAACCACCTGAAGATCGAACACGTCTACCACCCGATGTACCCCTTCATGAACATCAGCATCTACGCTCCTCACGATAATACTCACTTCAAGTGGATCTGGTACCCCAAATACTTCCCATTGAAGCAGAAGTTCAACCCATTCGTAACCAAGAAACACCAAATCCTGAAGGCTCTTCTCAAGAACGACTTCTTCCGTAAGTTTATTGTTACGTCATAATTTCGTTAAAGGAAACTCCGACGCAACCGTGGTTGCTGTGACTTTTCTGTCACAGTTTTTTTTTCTCTCCCAATACTGTCAAAGGGAAAATTTCGCAGTTCAACTGAGAAATCTAATCTATTAACAGCAGGATTGGCATTGTTAGATTAAGGGTGGCCTATAATTATATATATATATATATATATAGAAAAATGTCCAGGTGAGAGTCATTACGAAGAATAGACATGGAGAATGGGAGCAGCAAAATGTTACATTTTTAATTGCATCCGAGTTGTCTTTAAACTGAAATGATAACGTGAATATACTCGTTCCTCTATATAATGATTTATTTCTCTTCCATTAGCAATGTGCCAAGTTGGTGGAAACATGATTTCTACTTTCGACAACGTTGAGTACGAATTCCCCCAGACCGACTGCTGGCAGTTGTTGACCAAGGATGCCACCAAGGACGATCACTTTACCATCCTCTACAAGGCAATCAAGCACAGCACCCACACCAAGGTAAGATAAAGAATTCATTGCTCAACTGCATTCAATTCATGTGCAAAAAAAAAAGGATAGTTGGAAGATCGTACCAATCTTAATGAAACTTTTTATCGCAGGCTGTGAAGGCTATCTACGGAAACCACAAGGTTGAAATCTTGCCCGTCGACGAATCTTCTCCACTCATCGTTCGTATCGATGGCGCCAAGCAGGACGTCAAGGACAACGAAGAATTCATGTTCTGGAATCCCGAGAACCCCAACGAAGTCCTCTTCTCAGTTTTGAAGGTTCCTGGAGTCCACCCCTACTACAGAATCAACAGCCCAGTTTACAAGAGCATGATCTACTACACTGGAAAGGACATCACCGTCAAGGTAAGATAATTCTCCTTTACTGATATGGTATTATAGTGGGTTCTATCCACCCGACCCAGGATCCCATATTGATTTCATAGAGATCGGGAGACTGCTTAAGCACGGAAAGGCACAACTCCTATCGGACCGGTATACAGTATTCACAAAATCAGCTGTCTTCGTATAACCTAAGTTATACTGTAAAAGCCTGAAGATGTTAGTTTTCGTTTAATTACTGAGATGGGAAAGCACAGAAAATTTTGAAAAGCTTGTCTACACGCGTTGATTTTCCTTGCAACTTAATTTACCGTATATAAAAAAAAGTCCACCACAAATGCATGTTGCTTTGAAATTTGAAGCGCAGCATGTTGCACCGGTATCAGTAGACTGCGCGCAAAGCTCAAAGTTGTGAGTTATACGATGGATTAAGAGAGTACTGTATTAATCTACCCACGAAAATATGGTGTACATACTACGTAAGCTTACTTATTTTTGGTTTTTCTTTTGCAGATTTCTCAGTACATGCGCAACCGCGTTCTCGGTCTCTGCGGAAACTTCGACAGCGAGAAGCACGGTGATCTGATTGGACCAGAACACTGCGTCTACAGAAACCCACTCAACTTCGCCTACACCTGGGCCGTCAACGCCGATGGCTGCAAGGTCCCAGACCACAAGAAGGAATGCTAGAAACATCACCAGCACGTTGTGAAAGTGTGTTTTTCATGATTTAGTTTTTAGTTTTTCATTGTAGATTTCAGTTTTTGTTCTGTTTCTTTCTTTTTCTCTGAGCGTTCTCATGCAAAAAAAAAAAAAAAATCCAGAGTAGTTCTGTTGTTCAAAATGTCATCATCGCCCGACGCTGTTTCATCTCGTGTATATAATCAGCTCCAATATTATGGCATGCTTTTGAATTTCTGTTAAAAGAAAATCAGTAACATGCCAAAAGAGTAACAGCTTCGGGTTATGGTTTTCGATGTAGATTTTCAAGGGTAGTGTGATTCTCTTTGTAGGTTTCCGAATGTAATAATAAAATCTGTTGTAGATGTAATAATTTTTTACGTCTTCCATTCTGCGTTTCATCATTATACTGGGGACTTTTATTTAGCTGGGGGGTATTCTACCGTTATCGTTTTGTTTAGAGGGTAAAGCCGATTTTGGTGGTTTTACGCATTCTTCTTTTTGGTTGTCGATAAAATAACGACAAAGATTTAGTGATGTGAGCTCTCTTTTTTTCGACGTGTCAGAAATCGAACACTCTTTAATTTTTACTAATAAATTGTAGAAACAAGTCTTGATGAGGACCTGAGTCGGATTTACATCCGCACTTTTTCGTCCTCATAGGAAATTGCATACATAGACCCAGTCATTTATTTGGAAACCAAACCAAATCAAATTCCTCTAAGAAAAAACTTGACACATTGCAACGCGTGATACTCCTGTTAGAAGACAAGCGTGATAACCCTCGTCAAATCCACGTTAACTTATTCGCCTGCAATTCCGCATAATCTTATTTAGATCTCCCGAAAGAGCTTGGATGACTTTTCCTAATTCGGAGTTTAAGATGCAGCGAAAATTACTGTACGGAGTACGAGGAACCGTAGTATAAAAAATGAATTTTTAAGATTATTTCAGTACAAAAGTTTTACATAGTATTAACGAGATATTTGTATTAACTTATTAGAGAGTTTTAGCAACTGCGACGTAACTCTAACGTTATGACCCGTTCTGAGCATGCGCAAGTTGAATTTTGCAGCGAAAATCCATGTGCGCAAGTTCAGAACGTGTTATAACGTTAGTTTAGCGTTAGGTCGAAGCTGCTAAAACTCTCTACCTAGGGGCAAGAACAGATGTTCTTTGCTATGGGTAGTGTTCCCTACAGTCATATCGTAGATAAAAAAAAATGATGGTTCTTCTATTCTTCTGTTACTTAACCAAACGTGGCCAAGTGCACTCTCGTAAGGGGTTCTCTCGTAACCAAGTCATTTTATTTGTTCTATTCATTATCCTCTAAATCCCCGCCCTAGTTCTGATGAATCTGTTGGGAGGGAGGGCGGTAGGAATTCACGAAATGAGGTACGTTACTTCAATAGGAAGAGTCAACATTGTCCTAGGGGTTTCGGCCGGGTTTGAATTCGTGATCTTGCGCTTACGAGGCAAGGAAGCTAATCCCCCTACACCCCCGAATACCTGTACCACTAATTTGTCCCATGTCCCTAAATTTTGCATTTAGAACCCAAAATTGGAGACGTGAAAACTGGAACATGTTGGTTTAACAAGCGCTGGTTAACCCAATCAAAAGGTGACCGTGTTGATTTGAGAACATAGCACAAAATTCTCCTGTTCCGAACATGCACCATT
The DNA here is from genome assembly GCA_034694405.1 of Scolopendrellopsis subnuda. NCBI lineage: Eukaryota > Metazoa > Arthropoda > Symphyla > Scolopendrellidae > Scolopendrellopsis > Scolopendrellopsis subnuda. The sequence goes on from JAQFYH010000088.1 coordinate 16,638, forward strand.
TTTCTTTACTCTTGCTCTGAATATCTTATAATTTATAAGTTAACCAACGGTGGACTAGCTTATGCAATGCCCTTTATTACAAATGAAAACACCGTTGTAATTAAAAATAGTTCACAATAACCTATAAAATTGCAAATTGGGTATGAAATCTTGCTTAACTATAGCTTAACTATAGTAATAAATTTACAGTAAACCGAGTTTTATTGGATCAAAATGGAATTGAATAAAAAAATAATCGAATCTGAACCAAAATGAATCAATTACAGACGAGATCGTAACCTGTATAAGTGCGGATAGAAGCGTGGGTTTATTCACACAGTCTATAGATACACAAGAGTTAGCAACTCTGTATTGCTAATGTTAATTTTTTTTCCTCTATACACCTTCGTTTCCGGAAGTACGAGGCTTGGTCGGTGCGTCGTAACTTTACTTAGATAGAGCAGGTGGAGAAGAGTGGCGGCCTTTACTGCAATGTAA
>JAQFYH010000089.1:0-17094 GCA_034694405.1 Scolopendrellopsis subnuda
CTAAAATGCATGTGGCTCTCTCGAATCAGAACTAATTTTGGAACTGGCTCTTCTTAAAAAAAGGTTGGCCACCCCTGATATAGAGTGTGAGTGTCTATGGGCTAGGGCCACTAGGCTGTAATAAAATTACTCAATGAAGTCGCCCAATCAGTACATCTCCCCCCCCCTTTCTTTCTTGATTCCAAGCTGAAATTTCTGTTGACAGATGATCTCCGGAATACGACATTAAGTTCAAGTTACCCAGAATGCGTAGAGTATGCACTAAAATGGACTAAATATTATCCACCCCTTCCTTTCGACCGAGGGGTAAAGTCTGCAGTTTTATTTCCCCACACTTGTGCACGGCCCTGAATGCGCTGGGAACGATCGCGTCGCCTCTTGCACAATAAATAGTGTGTTCCAAGATTATACGGTTTTTTTCTTCTTCTCCAGCTTGGGTCTGCAGCTGTAATCCCTGAGACCGATTACGGAAAGTCCACAGAAGAATAAAAATTGGATGATATTATAAGCGAATTAAAAAATGAAGACATATTCCTGCCTAGTATACGGTTAGGCCGTTAGGTACTATACATGGATTGGAGATGAAGAGCTGCAGAGGGTCATTTTATTTTATGTCTACAAATCTTGGAAACTCTACACACTTTGGAAACAGGTTAAATGCTGCATACTGGGGATATTTTGAGCTGTCGACAAGTCAAGCTTTGGGTGGAAAAGTCTTTTCAAATTCAAGTGACATTTTTGTAGCATTATATTTTTAAATTTAAAGTTAGTCACTGCTGGTAGGTTTTCTTCGAATTTTATTTATTTCAAATCAAAATTGGTGCATTTTCGTCTTGATTTTCGTGCAATCGGCGACTCAATAAATCAGCTGTTGCATTAATGGCCTAATATTACTAGGTTATCATAGTTTTTGGCTGAATATTATTTAAAATTATAAAGCATGTATTGTAACTCGTCAAAACTTACGGTTTTTTTTTTAATACTCGTTCACTGTACGAAATTAACAATATAAAAGTTGAGTCTTCTGACCAGTTTTATCTTTTTAGCTTCACTAACTAGATCAGTAGGCTATATAGAACACCCTGTGTAAATACTAGGAAATTGCATGTACGTATAGGCTACTTTCAGCCAAGGAGCCTATTTGCAATCTTTGAACGACACCTGCTAAAAAAGGAAACCCATTTCCTCTGATTATAATTATCAGCCCTTTAGAGTTTAGACAATAGAACAGGCATCTTATGAACTTTAAATAATAAATAACTAACGCGACAGGCTGCACAGTTCCTCTGAGAAATCAACCTGTCGCGCAAGTTACAATGGCGGCTGAGCATCATTCATCATCATTCCACCGCGCGCGTGTATAATAATGTTCTTCCATTAAAAAAAAGGAGACTTCGCACTTCGTAGATGACGCAAAAATCAAAATTTCAGATTTTGCCGTCGAGTTTCTGGTTACTTCAGTTATTATAAAAACTACATAAATTTTAATACGTAATAACATGGAAAAAATAATGCTCCCCACTTTTTCCAAGAATAGATCCAATCTACCGTATAAAGGGAATCTCATTAATATTGCGGGGTAACTTGGGATTTGAGCCAGCAAATTTTGGATGGTTTAATATAGAAAAGAATTAATTTGGTCGCCTCACATTTTCATTACGCGAATTAATTAAAAAAAATAATTGAAGGTTTGGTCAGATTTAACCGGTAATTTAACACCAAATTATGCTACTAATAAAAACAAGGATCACCAAGGACTATCAAGTTCACCTGAGCTAAGATGATGTCGTTTCTGGGGAGGAATTAGAAACAATTTGTCGTGAATATTACACCAGCAGCGACCAGGGAGGCGATTCTACGAAACCTACAGATGTATTCGATCGATCCTATATTATGAAGCGTTATTTTAAACTACTGTAAGTAGCATGTCAATGGAAGCAGGTGCAACTCAAATCATCATTATAAAAAGAACAGTCTTTTAATACAGTCATGTGCCCCTTCTGTCTTGTCGTGCTGGTAATTCGACATCGATTCATTGCGTTCTTCTGAACTAGAGAGAAAAAACTTTTGCAACAGTAGCTTATTTACCCAGGTCTAATTTCGATTATTCGTTGCCTTTTTTTTTTAAACCGTGCTTTAGTTGAATAGAGCCCAAATTATATGTCAATCACATCAAGGACATCATAATACAAACGTCAATTGATTCTGCGCATTAGAATATGAATAAGAAAATAATATAACGTTCGGTATTAGCTAACCAACTTATGCATGATAAGAAAAGCGTATTTAAATTTATTTATTTCCAGATGCCTTCTTTTCTTTCCGAATTCGCCGTTTTCGTTACGCCGCCGGTCGCATTCGGATAATTCGAACTCGTGTCTCTATGGCCGCAGGTGAAGAGAGTGTTTTTATCTCCATGGAGAGACAAAAAGGGTGGTAACAACGAAGACGCCTATATAGGACCTATCTATAATTCACCAACCTGGCCAATTATTTTTCCATGGAGTTGTTGAGATCATCGTCTCCAAGCTCAAATCCCTCAGTCGCGATTAATTCGGCGCGACAATGATCGTATTAAATCCTGACTGCGGCTAAAGCTTTACTTACTGATGGATTCTACATGACCTAAACAGACAGAACATTTTTAAAGAAGCAGAAATTATCTATTCTAAAAGCGCATTGGTGCTACTCAGCGAAGTCAGGATCAACAAGTACTTATCCAAACTTACTGATAGTCACAACTTAATGGCACCAGCTGACTATACCTACCACTATTATGGTGATCTGGAAAAATGTCTCGATTTAAAATTGAGGGATATTTTGATGTGCGCGGGTCCTTTATCCGTAGTATTTTAGAATCCTGAGTCTCTGGACATATTCACCTATAGGAGGGGGGTACTAGCTGATGAAATTAATTATTTCTTAAAAAAAAAACGTTGTATTGGATAAAATTGGCGGAAGTGAGATGCCTTTTTTTTTTAAACCAGAAACTTTAAAACCTCTTTATAAATTAGAACAAGCTATCTAAGTTTTTTTTTTAACAAAACATAAATTATACCGAGCTTGGCAAATGCGTGCTGTGGCAGTTCTGAACATAAACAATAAGTGAATAAATGCATTTATTACAATTTAAAAGGTGAAGAAGAGAAAAAAGAGATCCCATTGAGGAAATAGTAATAATAAAGTGAATTAAATATAACAATGTTTTTTTTTTGTCTGCAGTCGCAGAAAAAAATTGAGGTCATATCATGTTATTTTAACAAAGAACAATATGATTTACACCGTCGTTTTACGGTTTATTCTCGTTACGAATCTACCCGGGATATCTTTGTGTATTATATTGATATGGAACTTTGTCATAAAAAAACGTCGAGTTCAAACGCGAACAGGAAGATCGTTTTTAGAGATGATGATGATATTAGCTTAAGTACACGAGAAAACAATACGTTATTACAACCTCTTTATTCTTTCATGATATCGTGGCGATATTCTAGAGTTGTCCCTATCTGTTAGTTCGTCTGCGCATTATTATTACAGCACCTGTATAAACGATAAAAGAGTCGTATGCGCACCTACAAATAAAATTACTATTTCGATTGCCAGAACTGCTATCTTCAAAGGAAAACATGATTTTTTTTTATGTCTGCTGTATACTGCGTTTGACCGCTATGCCTATACGTAGACGAGTGCAATCCATTATTTTGCAATCGCACTGCAAAGCTGTTGTTGAGCAGCAGGTGACCACGGTATCAATATTTCACGGTAGGCTACTGCTAGAAGAAGAAGCAATTACAGTCGCTGCTGTGCAAGATACCGCAGTGATGGCAGCCACTGGTCAAAACATTTTTGTAAACCTACCTCTTCAGACGAAGTGGTTCAAATGACAAATCGTATAAGATGCCATTATTGCCACTGCCAATCTGCCGCATTTCACCTGGTAAATCCACCCACTATCCATCGATACAAATAACCTTTTAAACAACCCCTGATTATAGAGTCAGTCCAATGCAATAACCTACGTAATACAGGCAATAGAATGTCGTCGTAGACGGGGAATTGTAAAATCCCATTTTAATAATCTTCTGTAAACAGAGATTTATGCATAATTATGTAGAGACCTATGACGAAAATACGCCTACAAGAAAATGCTCGCATACCGTATACGTTATAAAGAAATAAAGAATATGAGATCAAAAAACTACTCATGCGAGCACGAATCAATTGGAATATAATAATGATTGAAAAGAAAAGTTTTCTTATGTCCTTTTAAGGCGAGAGTGGGAGATATGAATATAATGGAGGTTTATTATAAATATATAATTGATAGTGGAGGATATGACCCTAAGAAAAGGGGGGCGGAAGGTCACACGAGGGTGGAGAAGAGATCTTACAGGGTATTGCCGAGATTACTCGCAAGTGGAATAGCCCTAAACGAACAGTTTAAAGTAGGATTTCGTGGGTATAAGAACGCTGTCGATTTTTAAAACAAGATTAAAGGAAAACACGATTTTTTTTTTAAATAAAACACTTCTATAAAAATTGTATACCAATGTTATCATATCAGCCCGAATGGGCCAATCGGTCCGAAAGTTTAATAGGTTGTATTGTCACCGACCATTAACCATTCTGCCAATTTTCAGCCTTCTATGAGCGTGGGAAGCGGGTGAAAAGGCTGTGAGAGATTTAGGGATATAAAAATAGGCTACAGACAGAGCCCAAGTGAAGTGAAGGGTTTTAAAAAAGAAAGCTAAGGTTACCCGGTATTTTATACCCCGTAGTTAAGTAAAGAGAAATGATATCGATATCCAGGCTCTCGCTAAAGTACTTTGAAATCTGAGGATTGGAACCACTGCAAGACCATCCTGGGGCTGCTGATCCCGTGACCCCAGCAAGCGTGAAGATGGATAAAAAAGATTCGCATTCCTCGCGATAATTCGTACGTAATAAACCAACGACAGCTCCTCATAAATCAATTTGGGAAATCCATTTAATTTCCTAATAATGTGACCTGAAGACAGTTTCGTTAGGGAAGTTACAGCCGCGTGTGACTCGACTCTCACGGCAGTTATCTAGGTTCGTGGTTCAAGTGTCACGCTCTCAATTTACATGATCTGCGGGTTCAATTCCGACGGAATTATTCCATTGAAATAAGAATAGTTTGAGTTGGATGACTCGTTTTATAGTGATAGACATTCCAAGAACTAACTTACAAACCCAGTGGTATTTAAGCAAGAAATGAAAGAAAATAAAACGAAGGAAACCAGAGAATTTAGGTGCGAGTTCCAGACGATGCAATTTTTAATTTGCTTATGGAGTTTGATTTTTGAGACCGTCATATCAATTTCGTCAAATTGTAAATTGATTTATGCAATTTTTGAAATTATCCGTATCAGTCACATATAACTCTTCTGGTACTCAAGTCAGTAGATGAAGCAAAATGCAAAATCGACTCTGTACAATATTTCAATAGTTTTGTTGAAAAAGAACAAAAAAAAGACATCAACTTACCCTTTAGATTAAATTTTAGGCCTATCCTTAACGCTTTTGTTTTGCTTATTCCCAGAACTTGACAACTTGCGCACAGCAGCTACAGGCTGTACAACGCATACCAATCACCATCACATTTATATAAAATTTTTTATAAAACTGTATCTTTTTTTTACACGAGCGCAGCCCTGGATATTCCTCGCGTAAAAATATTGTATCAAAAGTTCCACTTTTTAAATAAAAAAAATCAATAATATTCCTCTGACGACGAAGAAGAAGAAATATAGAACTTATCAAACTTTTAAAAACATTATACAATGGTTGATCAGTTTTGAGAAGGAGAGTGAGAGCAGCAACGTGACATCAACCTCACCTGATGTAACTCCCAGGCCCTTGTTACTCTTTCTCTCTCTATCCCAGGTATTTTCGCTCTGCACATCTCGAGATCAGGAGGATGAATCGATATCAGCATCCCAGCTTGGAATCGATTTGGAAATTGCTCTACCGTGAAAGTTTTTTTTTTTTAAGAAAAAAAAATTCTATAAATTATACGGAGCGCTAGATTTTTATGTAGTTTCGTTAGAAACGTGTATAATTTATTTTACACGAAAGAAACAAAAAGATGCTTAAAATATTTCACTAATCTCCTTCATTGAAAAAAAAAATGTTATTAAGTGCTCTGTTTATTTTCAAACCAAGAAATAGTTGAGCTGTTTTATAGAGTAAAAACTTGAAACACATTTTGAGTCTGTGGCTCTGTCTGTGCATTAGATGCTCTTGTCTATATGACTATATTCATATATTCGATTTATAGTGAGGTCATCCATCCATTTTTTAACCCATCTTCCTTTTAGAAAAACCATCCCATCATCAAGAGAAACTTCCTAAATTTCGATCTTCAGTTGCCACTTGCCAGCCTGCCTCTGAATTTGAAAGCAGACACGATTGTTGGGGGTCACAAGAACACACGATCCTTATGGATGAAATTTACTTCGTACCAAGTTAATCGATCACCTGACCTGACGGTGACCACTCGTCCACTCCATCTCAGCTGCTCAATATAAACGGATTAATACTAAAATTTATTGAAACTTTGAACTAGAGATGTGCGAATATTCGAAATTTTCGAATATTCGATTCGATTCGAACATCGAATAGATTACTGACTATAACCGAATATCGAATATTCGATACGTTTCGAATACCGCTTGGCAAAAGATATTTATTGCATTATCACGGTAAATTATTGGGAAAAAAACGCCTAAGTTATAGTTTTCAAAATAAAATTAAATAGTAAATCGAGATACGGCGCCCCATAATATGCTGCGCGCCACGATATCAGGTAGCTTGCCATAATGTAAATAAAAATTTCAAATTACCTGATTAAAACTATCCTAGATTTACAGTATTCGATTCGATTCGATTCGAAAGTTGAATATTCGATTCGTATTCGATTCGAATGAACATTTTACTCTTCGCACACTTTGGACACAGTTTTCCAGTTCAGATAAATTATCAAGATACGGACGGTACCACGTGACCTCTGAGTAGTCCCAATGACTACTGTAGCCTATAGATTAAATAAAATGAGTGACTATTAATTGACTACCAAAAGGTATAAAGCAATATTTTCCGAGAATCCTTGATGGAACTGAATACAGCATCGTCTAAACGTCTATTAATAGCTCAAAATCCTATCAAATTATTTCTCAACCGCCGCCAGTAAGTGTTAATTTCCCAGGCAAAGCACTTCAAGATACAGAAGACGTTATCGATTAGAAATTCTAATTTGAAGTAAAAATTTCATCGCACCGGTTAATGGGCTCTTCGCTGCGTGCGAAAATGGACGTATTTCACGCGTTACAAGTTTTTTTTTTAAATATTAAAAAGTATTAAATTAGAATAATATGAATTAAAGTGGTGTTCTCGAGTTTGAAAATCATTCCTAGGCCACCATTTTTCTAATTTAAAATTAATTACTTATGGGAAGCAGCATTTCAGTGGATCGTGTACCAGACTTTTCCTTAGCTAGACATGTGTGCCGCAATTAACTTTTAAAACAATACGAAGCGTGTACTATAAGTTCTATAACCCATTTTAAAAATGTTTGAAACCAGACTCAAATTTCAAATTTTTTCTTTTCAAAAAATAACTTGATCGAGTAAAAATGCTTGAAAATTCATCGGCGCGCCGCCGCCGAAGAACTCTAACGGCGGCCGATGAAAAAGCCATCGGCGCAGGGGTCTAGTGTGTAGTCTGCGGATCGCGTATTCGCCTCGTTAAACCGATATCCCGTTTTCGAAAGCGGCCGAAGGCACTAGGTTAGTTACATGGGTACAGCATGTAGCCCAATAGCCCATATTCTGGGGAATTTCCACCTTTCATCACCGGTTCGTTAGACCCCTTTGAGAATTACTACAGTAGTTCTCGATATAGTTAGACATCCGCACTGCTGGAATACAGTACAGATAACATGGAATATTTATCATTAATGCCATGCCCATGGGATGATACAGTTAGTAGGTAGTAGTACTATACATTTTGCATCCCCCGATCCGGTCTGGTGGTGCCAGCAGGCGATTTTAGTGTTTTATAATAACGAATAAAAATCTGTTTTTTAATTCGCTTCTAAATACACGATAATTATCATAATTTTAATTTTTTTTAAGGAATAAAAATTTTAAAATTAATTCAAAAAGAAATAATTTCATAACTCTGTCTGGAGAGAAGTACTGAGAAAGATACAAGATTAACTATGTCCTCCAGAGTGTTATTTTAGATCGTTCGAAAAAAAAAACTACTACCAGTAGGCCTATATAGATTTTTTACTGTACGATGACGCACGAAATGGCGGACGAGAGACGGAAGTTTTATACACGGAATATATTATTTAGGTTGTGTACATATTATAAAATGAAAAATAAGAACGATATATCTCGTTGAGCAAAACAGAAATTTATCTTACTAAAATATCTTAGAAACTACAAAAGCTTTTTCCTATATAAAATGTGTGTTTCAAAAATCACTTTGTTCAGCCATAAAACACCAGCAGTACGGTATTCCCATGAAAGTAATTATTTGCACCAGTTCCAGCATTAAAGTGCTTTTTTGTTTCCTGTTGCATAATATTTCATTTCATTTCGAGGCACCACAAATTATCTTTTGAAATACGCGCTGTACAAGATTTCAGATACGTAATAGGACATCTAGGATAGCTAAATGGTAAATTTTAGATTTTAAAAGAAAAGAAAACCCCATCATGTTAGTTAGAGAAAAAAAAAGACGCGCAGTTTAAAGTCTGTTTTATCAAAATCAATAAAGAAAAACCAAACTACTCTGAAAGAAGCATAATTTCAGTCGCAATGAATTCCGACCAAAACACAAATTGAAAATACCCAAAATAGGCGGCGGCATGGGTTGAATAACGCTGGGAAGACTTTTCTATTTACCTCCCATCCCCCCCCCCCCTCCTCCAGTGTCTCTTGTTCTCGTACAGCGAGGATAAATAGGATAACTTGCACAGTCGAACATCATATTATTGAATAAAATCTTATTAGTCTGTTACAGATGGGGTTTTGTGTTCAATCATGTTTTGTAACGTCGTAGAACGAGTCGGAATCAAAAAAATTTAAAAAGAAAGAAAGAAAGAATGTCAATGGGTGACGAAGAAAATGTTTAATTTGGGTTCCGATATTGATTGTGACTTAGTTCACTCAAACCCGCTTCTCCCGAAGATTAGCGATGGGAATTGCGCACTTTCTGGACCCCAAACAGATAGCGAGTCCACTGAATGGTTTTCCTTTCGGAATTAGCAGTTGGTTGCTGTCCTGATATTATAAATTTATTTTTATTATTAAATCTTCGTTCAGTTTTATAAATGGGTGTGGACCGCATGTTTTTATCACAAATTCGACCACTATTTTTCCACATAGTCGGCCAGCCAGTACCTAAAAAGACGTCAGGAAAAGTGGTTTTGCTCCAAAATGGCCGTTGATGGATGATACTTGGCACACTTGTTCCCCACATCCCAAAGGGTACCCAAAATTTGTTCCAGCATGTTCCGAGTTGCAAGGGCCGAGTTCGAAAATGGCGGCCACGGCGCAAAGAATATATGTTTAATGTTTCGGCCTAGGTTTGTTCGATTTTGAAAAACTTTTTTTATATGAAAGCCCAGGAAAATTCGTTAAATGCAATTATGTTCGAATTTTTCAAACGTTGGTCGCCATTTTGAAGCAAGACCGATTTTCTACCCCCTAACAAAAGTTTTAATATCTCGAGAAGGAATTATCGGATTTTCAATTTTAAAAATACTCTAGAAAGGTATTGGTCACATCTAAAATATCGCCATTTTTAATACTATTCGATTTTTGATGGTATGACCGCCATCTTGGAAAATGGCGGATTTTCGATTTCGAATGTTTAAATCATCAATATCTCGGCAACGAATTAACGAATTTTAATTTTTGAACATGTTTTAGAAAGTTTGCGAAGCGGGCTACAACTTTGCATTACTCGTGTTCCAAAATTTTCACGCGCTTTTACGCTGCGTGCCAGCGAAAGTACCAGTCCCAGGTTTTTTGCGATAAAAAGTGTATTTTTCGAAAATATATGGCGTCATATCATCAACTTTCAATTTAATTACTTTAATTCGATTTATTACTTAATAATATTAATCAAATTTTTATTTAACTTACTTTACGATCTTCATTAATTAATAATATTATATCAAATAATGACGACATTTCGATTTAGGAATTGTTGAATAATTCCGGAATGTTACAGTGGAATTAAATGAAATTTATATAATATTGTTGTCTATTATATGGTCAGTGATCGTGGTTATTTTCGTTCGAATTGATACATTTTACTGTCTCAAAAAAATTGTCTTCGATTGAATTTTGGGCAAAAGATTATATCGCGTTTAAAAGATTTTCCACCATAATTTAAAATGTATTTTAAAAAGCTGCTGTTTGGCCATTAAAAAATATTCGTTTTTAAATTACGAACATTTTGAGACCAAGAACATTGAATTTTGTTCCGTTTTTACGAAGATATAGGAGAAAAGAGAAAAATAATAATTTTTTTGTGCTTTGGCGAATGGCACGCAATTGAGAAAATGTTTAATATTGTGTTCATTTTGGAATTTTAACGATATTTTTCGGGAAAAAAAACCGTTTTTTTTTTTTCGTCCGTTTTTTTTTTTTTTTTTTGAAAAAGTGGCTCATTAGAACCCTATAAGTTACTCAAGCTCAGAACATATTGTCATACCCTCAAACCAGCACGTCCAGCAGCTAAAACTCGCTATTGTCGCTACAATCTACGTTCTTCGTTAGGAAAATAAAATCTGCGAATATCCCTCCCGCGTTTATTTTATTATTCAATTTATACCGAATATTTTTTAAAGCAACTCTTGACTATTACGAATTTACGACAAGAGTGAATGAAAAATGTTTACACAGAATTCGATCTGTCTCTCTCTCCCTGCAGGGACTGGATCATACGTATATTGGACATGACTTTTCGCTGGATTTTTCATCTCGGACCTGAGAGTATTATTGATCGAAACATGTTTGAATAATGCATTACCATATATTTTGGTCGCGATGAGTTTTTTTTTTTTTTCGCGGCAACCAACAGTTGCTGCACCGAGGTAGCTGAACTTGTTCTAATACGTAACGTTTTGGAAAATTATAATTACATTTCGTAGAAGTACAGTAGTAGACTGACATTCAAATATTAATCCTATTTTCTGCTTTATATATTGGCCTACGGTGTATCAATTTCCCAGAACCGATTTGTGCCTATATACCAGTGGATTGTACCCCGAATAAATTCACCTGGTTGTTTACGTCATCCAGTTTCAAACCAATTTTTCGGAGGTACCAGTTTCGACTTACTGCACTCCGTTTTAATAGATGGTGAAATGCATATTTATAAATCGATTTCGTTCGTTCTTATGTATGAGCTCGCGTTGTTTGAACCGGCGAAATGTAGTTTCGTGATGTGAAAGTTCTCGAATATTCCGAATATTATGAATCCAATTTCACGCATCCGTGATTTTTTTAAAAATTTTGTCGATCTATAAGAGCATATTTTAATATATCGCTGAAAGTATGTTAAATGTCCAACGCACCCAATCGATCGAAGACAAGACTGTTCTTGTCTTGCGCAAAATCTTGCGCAAAATAATCCACATTCCGACCTGTCGAATTTGCACTGAACGATTATAAGAATTTGTTGCAAGTGACAGCATTTTAATGTTCTCGCTTGAACAGGTGGGAATGTTAATTTTAAAATCCGACTGTCGGGATAAAACGTTCTGTGTGTCACGGGTGTTTCTCTGCAATAAGCAGCCTCATTCTACTTATACCCAGGGTAGAGAAGATTTAGAAAGTGTTTTTCGTTTCAGAGCCGAGTATAGAGTGTGTTAATATTTACACAAATTACAAAAGAAAAGTGCGTTTTAACAAAATTGAAAAATGGAGTGATTTTATTGCCTTTGATCGACGATCATGCGATAAAATGTCACTGAGCCCATGAATGTGTCATGTGTAAAAACTTGCGAAATTGAGTTCCATTATTAAGGAAAATAAATTTAGAACAAGTTTTGGACTTCATAATCTTTCAACTTGTCAACGGTAACCCACATTAATAATCCTTCTTCAGAAGGGTAGGGCGACCAAGGAGGACATCCTCCTTGGTCACAGACCCCATCCGAGGTGAGTTATCGGCCTCCAGAGGTGTGTATTTCTTATCAATTTACTTAAAATAATTTTTAAAAAAAGTTCGACGGTACGTTACAGTGTGAAGTGTTTTTTCGACCTATTCTCCTAGCTAGTATACCTCGCGAAGGATAATGCATTAAAAGGACATGGGCAGAAGAAGAAAACACGACAGCTTTCCGGATTGTAGGCCCTATCGATTTCGCTACGCAGAAAAGTCATTCGAAGGTAGAAAAGAAGTCTCTGTCACTTCTCATTAAATTTTAAAATGAAGTAAAACGAAGATCATAATTATCATGGGGATACAACTGCCTTGTTTATATGATCTACGTTTTAACACGGTTTTGGAAGCGATGCTATAGAACTGTTTCTTCGCGAATGCTGTTGAGAGAAGTCAGAAAACCCAGCGAAACTGAAATTTATATCGAAATTCGAATGGAGTAAAATACAAGGAGAATATAGAAAATGCGTTGAAATAACCACTTTATGCACAAATTCCTCTCGCGAGACTTGGTGCGTTTCTATATGCGGACACAACACACCGCGTTCCAAGTCTCGCGAGAAGAAAAAATGCAGAAGTTGTTATTTCAACGACGAATTGGTTATTTCTAGCATAAGGTGCGATTTCATATATTTTCCCTGAAATAGAAAACTCTCTCTCCATGTCTCCAGAGTCTTATCCGGACCGCAGAGCGCTCTGCAGCAAAGTACCTAACCACCTAAATTGGCTGTGCTACCACATTCTTCCATCTCTAGCAGTCCGACTTTTACCTCTGTGATTCCAACTAGCTGGATACTAACGAAGGTTCAAAAAAAAAAGATGTAGATAAAACTAGGATTTATGAAATAATGATTTTCATCACCTCCGCACTGCAACTTATTTTCGAGAGCAAATCCTTCGTTTCAAAAAAAAAAAAAAAAAATCTTGCACGTTATCTTAATGGAAAAATTTTAGGCGTAAGGGAAGTCATTTCTTTAGTTCTTACCTTAAAAAGTTATCGATTTTATTAAAAACTCGATTGACAGAATCAAACCAAACCTATTACCTTCCTAGGAACAAAAAAAAACGCCAGTCAGGCTGCTAGCCCAGCCACAAACCCTGCGGCAAAGAAACCCCACAGAGATGAAAAAGGTGGGTAACAACATCTCGCAGTTTGATCGCTTGTGTTTATAAACTAAAACATGTCGTTACTACGAGTGGCCATAAGACTTATAAATGCCGAAAATAAACTCAAAGAACAGCTGATGATGGGTTGCGTTGAGTTTCTTATTATTGCTGTTTGGCCTCTGAAGTGGAGTAGCATGATCGTTGGTTCAAACTACGTTCAAGTCTTGGCATCTAATCTACGAGTTATTATTGCCGATAAATTATGCAAAACGCGACATAATTCTATGATGCAGACTGCGAAATGGCATTCAGAAACAGCAAAGGTTTCAACGAAAACAATTAACGCACCCTTTCCAAATCTCGTAAAAGCACCCTTAGTAGTCATTTTCTTGCATAATTCCATCCATTATCCAAGAGCACCGGCTTTAGGTGATACGGTTGTAAAATAACGTTGGCTTTCAATTGTGAAAACAATATTCTATCTGTAGAGATGAGGTGGCAATATTTCGATGCCGAAAGTTGAATGAAAATCAACAGGAAAAGGCTCTTGCAAAGGACACTGCAGTAGGTGAGAGCCAATTGTCATAACGTCCACTTGGAACGTAAAGAATTAATTCGAACTTTAAACTCAAGCTCCCTAATAGTTGTTACGTAAAACCACAGAAAAGTTTCAATGTTAGCGTCTTTTTTTTTTAAAGTCTAGTCGAGAGCAGCAGGGTAAGGGAATACATTCCGAAATGAACCAATCGCAATTAGATCGTGTGATGCCATTGTTGACAATGCCCTTTGGGAGGATAATATAGGACCTGTCCCATATATTGCAGTAAACAAAATAAATCCTCTGTCAACAGTGGAAACCACACTGTAGGCCTACGTTTCTCGAGATTTTCAAAATTAATTCAGTTAGTGTTTCCGCAAAATTACGTGCGTTTAGTCCCAGACTTTTTTTAAAAAAAATTTGTGCACTACGTTCTAAAACAAATAAAAAGTTTTTTTTCCACTGTTTCTAACGAGTTTATTACGTGACTTACGTCAGAACTCGGTGTCACCAAATTTTGCCGTTCCGAGTACCTGACGTAACCAGTCCCCATTTTCCGTGACGTCATTCGGCGGGCCCGACATTACAATCAAAACTCGCGAGTTTAGTTCTCGCCTTTTAAAAATATTGACACAAACAATATAAGCCAAGTAATATGCTGTTTTATACAACGTAAACAATATTCCTTTTTACTTGATAACGACGTCACCCGTTTCTCTTTCCCCACCGCAGAGCTGGTTATAATATAAAATTTCGTGACCTCTGACATTATTCGATGGAGTTTTCGAACTTGGGATGTATAAAAATACATTTTGTTCGTGAACGCACCTATTATGATACGATTAAGATACCCCGGGTAATATAAACCATTCATGCGTTATTTATATATAGGCCCTACAATGCAAAAAGAAAGAAAGGTTTTCAATATTATTGGAAGATAGGAGTACGAAAAAAGCAATCAAGTTCATTGCCGGTAAAATTAAGCATATTAAGTTCCTAAGGGGGAAATACAAGTAGATTGCATATGCATTATTTTCTGAGCCTGTAAGGATTTTTTAAAAAAGATATTTAGAGACGAATCATCTGACGGCGCCGACTGCATAGAGTACAATATTCATTGGGTTTGGTTACCTATGGTATTGTTCAACTTTCAAATGGGAATATCAATTAAATTGTGGGTTTCGCGTTCGCACTTTACAATGGGCTCCAACACGTACGTCGAGTGCAGGAAAATATTATAAAATTTAAAAAAAAAAATCATCGAATAAACATAAAATCATACGAAGTGTGAACAGTTGAATGAAATCATCTCGACCCGACGTCTCGACACAGACCATCTCGAGAGAAGATGGTGACCACATATGCGTTACAAATAGGAAACTTCGTGCCTATAATAATGAAAATTACTTCCAAGCCGGCTGGCCTCGAAAACGTACTTTTAAAATAACATGGTTCATCTTCACGAAATTACTATTCAGCAAGATATACTGTTCACGAAGGACGGTTTAAAATATTAGTTTTACCATAGATTTTACGGCTACTGTGCGGAGATAAGTATTACGCGTGTGGAAGTCAAGTGTCCAGTACAATATGGACATAATTAAAGGAATATTTGCTCAATAAAACAGCCACCTTAATGGAGTGGCAGTGACAGAGGACGATATTGCAAGTTTAGCTGAAACGATATAAAAATACAATATCCATAGAGATGTGGATCTTCGTGTTAGAATGTGAGCGAGAGGACTAATAGGCTAACCATTTTGCCACTTGGCTCATCCTCAGCGTAATATTGAGATGTTATATACCGTTCACGTGACTTTGTATATAAATAAAAACTTGTAGTAATTACACCGTCTTTTTGTCGATCGGTCTCATTATATTCGAGGAGGGTTGAAAGGGCGCTCATATTGGGCGTTTCTGGCGAGGAGTCTTTCAATAACAAGAAAGAAGATGATATTATATAGTCTTTCTGCGGTCTGTAATAAATAGAAGCATCATTTACGTAAAAAATATTAAAAAAAGAGGTTTATGTAGATGGCGGCGGGACCACTTCCTTTCAAACCCTCTCTCTCTCTTATGTAAATCGTAACACAATAGAAGGTTCATAATAATCGATGGTCTTTTACGATATATTAAAACATAATATTTAACCTGTAATATTGAAGTTACGGGAGGGAACTCGCGTTTACGAACGAGTTAAAGGAAAAACGTTGTTTAAAATACCGGTTTTATCTAATCAAATTCATTTAAACCAGGGTTAACAACGACGATATTCATTTTTAATCTTACATCGTGTAACCCGCCCTTGCTTTTAGTCAAGAATCGAAAATTAATAATGGGAGAGGAGGCCCCTCTTTTTCTCGATTTTAGCGTCGCACTTCGTTTTGTGAGCAATTATTGAACTAATCCTTCATTGAGAGGATGAAACTCGTAGCGCCTTTAGTGCACTGGTTCGGTGCGACGGAAACGACTGGCCTTCGAGCTTTAGATCTTCAGGGAAATCGTAACATAAGAGTTTATCTGGGATCAGAATTTGCATTTTACACACGAAATAGTCACGGACGTGAAGCAGTTACGAAACAAATACACGAAATGCGAAAGATTCGGTACTAATGAGGTTGTCAAGTAATACGATCATTTTTCAGTGGACATCGAAAGCGCCAGTCTTCAACTGTGGAATTTTTTTTGGCTTTAAAACAGTAGCGCTTACGCTCAACAGTTGACTTGACGGTGTGCAATGAAAAATGTTCCTACTTTACAACGCAATTAAAAACCCTAGTCCTACTGCATCCATATGTCTCGTATCATCTTCTCCGCAGCTCTTCTCTCACCAAGGCTAATTTAACCATTAATAATTCTACAGTATTTTTCACCTGCATGAAATATTCACTTAGCTGGAAGACGTTTATTGTATGTAAACACAGTCGATCTACGAAACAATTTTTAAAGAAGTTCCAAAAAAAAATGATAAAACTACTGCAACGAAACATCCTAATTACTGTACAGTACTCCAAATGCGGACTCCAAAAATTTAACAACTGGGCTGCGATGTTGGATTTGGGTAGTGATAAAATGTTGACGTCATCGCGGTCCCACAACGAACGCCGCACTGATAGGTCATCGTGGGACCACGATGACGTAAAAATTTCGTCACTGCTAAGTCTACGGCACTAGAAAGGCAGGTATAGTCACTCATTGGTTCAATTGTAAGAAGCTCTTTGAAGCGCCTTAGCTCAATT
>JAQFYH010000090.1:0-17062 GCA_034694405.1 Scolopendrellopsis subnuda
AAGGTACTAAAATATTGAAGGAAAATTACGCAATTTCCCACGATTTTCACTAAAAAAGCATGTTTTCGAGCAAAAAACTAGTACCCCCCCCCCCCCCCGACAAACCCTGGATGACTGCGTTGCGTTGTGGAGAATGCGGTAGATAAACGTTAGTTGTGCAAATAAAAACATTTACAAGGGGAATAAAGCTTACCTATACGGGGTAGTACATGATTATATAAAAAATACCGGCGTATGAGTGTTCAACGTACGCCGATCTAACTTACAACTGCACCTAAATAAAAATAACGTCACCCCAAAATAGCAACTTTTGCTCTTATATAACGCTCTTTTTAGCTCTGCTCTTGCAGTCATAAAAGCGCAATATTTCCTCATCTTTGTTCCAGGTAAACATGAGCATTATTGTGAGCGTATGGTGTTCGAGGCTATCTACTCTGTAATTGATTTTTACCATAGACGAGTAGATTTGCTGTAAACGTGCGCTAAGTGCAATTTTGTGTGTCCATGTTGTAATCCAAGATGCAGCTATATACCGTATTAGAAGGATAATAATTGATTCCCGAAGCCCCGCTGCAATCCAAGAATCTGCATTTTATAGTAATTTATACAGAAAAATACACGACTGCTAAATTATGAACGGGCTAATCCGCTATTTCGGTACGTCCAAGTTCAGCATCTTCACTCAGAGCAATCGGTTAAATTTCGTATTGTTTGGAAATGTTGCAATTCAACCTAAACAGTGTATTATACGTGCTTATTTAACTAACTCGTAAGTTTATTCGTACTGATTCGAAAGAAAGGAAAACAAATATGCGAAGGAAGCTATTTGTTTTCGACTGTACTAACTGCGCCGATGACCGTGATATTACTAAAGGTCATAGGAGTTAAATTATGTTCTTATACCGCGTAGTTTCAAGGATTTTATTTATACATCTCGTAGATTAATTAGCAAGTTAGTATGAAATTAGTTACACCGTTTTTTTATGTGGGTAGTTTTTAAAGCAACAGTAAGTTATAGGTTACTTGGATTCGATGATCAGTTGATAACCGATTGTTGGTCCTGTCCGTCTATCGTAGTTTAGGTTCAGAGTTGTTATAGGGGCGTCTGTGTTGCAACTCCCAGACATTCAGACAAAGAGTGTCATCATCACAAACAGGCAACGAACTTTCTTTTTCGAAATCTTGCAGCATCATGTTCCAATCCCAAAAATTTCTGCCCGAGAAATCCGCGTATAAAGCGCATCATTGCCGCCGCAAGAACATTACGGAACTCTCTACGCATTGACTGTAAAGTTTTGGCTATCAGACTTTGGGGATATCGCAATCACAGCTTTTTTATATTTTAAAAAAAAATCCAGGTTAAATATTTCTAGATAAATCTGGTCGTGCGATATTATGGTGTTAATTAAAGGTCTAAAAAACGTTTGTTTAGATGGAATGGCGAGAACTTCGCGAAGTAACAAAATGTAAATGAATCCATATGTATTCGTGCCGGTGTTCGCAGCCAAGGCTTGGTAAATATAGTTTTTAATAACGAGAAAACAAAAGGATTATTATAATCAACTTAGAAAATAGGTTATTCTCGCACTTATAAGTTAGCTGCTTCTTTATTATTATTTTTCAGTGAGTTGTTTCCATTGTCCAAAAAATTCTGTCCGAGTTTAAAAACGGAAACAGAAAGGTGGAACATTTCTTTCTAATAAATATGAACATCAGTCCCCTCCCCTCCGTATTACTTTTTATGATATGTTCAGCTGGGAGCTGGCCATCCAATTTGGAAAGGTAAAATATATTTTTGAATGAACAATAAGCGTTTTCAGTTTCTAGGACCGGCTGTTGACAGAATTATTAGAAAGGTTACAGAAAGATGGCGATGAAGTTAGTCGTGAAAATATAGGGAATTTAGAAAGAGGGACTCTTAGAAATTCTGTGGCAGTCTTCATTCTTCTCTGACAGCACGAATTTTTGAAATTCATTTTTGCTTATTGTTATCAAACTGTCTCGAAAACTATTCACCGAGTGATACGCAACTAATGGGAGGGTCAGTTTTATTCTGAATAATTCTTTACCGAACGGGAGCATTAATTGACACAAAATACATCTTATAATTTAAATAGGGCCTACTCACATTTATTTTAATAAGACAAAAAAATTAGTTACTTCTATCGTTTAGATTCCTGCCTTAAGGCGCGTAAACAGCAGAGATTTTTCTAGACCATTTTTGCCGCACTTGTGTGCGTTGTGTCCACAGTTTTTGCAACTAAAACACAAGTGCTTAGAATGTTGAACATTGTCGAACTTTTGTGTCGCACTTTTTGCTGTGCGCCGCTGTATTTTTTGATCGTCTGCTTTTTTAGTGAAAGTAACACCCACAAATGTTGGAAAAATTCAAAAATCTGTCGTGTGTACGCGCAAATACTCCGTAGATTCAAACCCAATACGATATCTGGATCTTGCCGGGGACTATAATCTGTTTCTGCCTCGTTTGGTTAATGCCGCCTGCGCAGAGACTTATCAATCACGGAGTATCATCCATCTGTCATTCGTGTTTGCGGCTCTGGCCGTTAGATGGCAGTACGATACAACGACAAACAGATTGCAGCAGCAAAACTAAAATTTCTGCGTCTAACGGTTCAATGGAATTAACGATCGGAGGAGCGAGCGCTGCGCGAGTGTATCAGCGGAATATGTATGTCATCGGAGGACGTTGACCCTTCCCAGTGGCATACACACCACCACTCTCGCGACGGCGCGCACGATAACACAATCAAATAGCAAGTGGCGAATGACGCTTCTTAGAGACCAGATTTTGCGGCACTCTTTATTTTGTTTTGCTCAAATTTGCGAAAAAAAAATATCCCCATTTCCGGGTTTTCAAAATCGTTTATTTCACTTAAAAAAAAAAAAAACTCCATTGCGTTTCGTACCTGCTCACATAATCGGGTGTGAGGATCTAATACTCAATATTTCACGAGTACAGCATCCATTGTATCGCTCATACCTCTCATTACTTACTCAGACTCTTATAGAAACTATGGTATTTCTCGACGAATGGCTATTCGACAAAATACCGTTATGCATTAATTGTTCCAGATTCTTCCATCGTCTGGAAATTGACGGAAATCTGTTGAAAGTGGCGTCGCTGCTGAAAGGATCCTGTGAAGGCTATTCGACAAAATACCGTTATGCATTAATTCCAAATGTCCTTATTCAATCGCAACGAAATTGTTTTCCGCCATTTTATATCTCAAATATTAAGCTATTTTAGTAACCGATTGCCATACAATATGCTAAAGAACCAATATAATAACAATAAGGTCTTTATGTTAGTTACTCTAAATCGCTCAACAATGACCCCTTGTATTTTAAATGCAACGGTTAATAAGGGCAATATCCTTTCAGGGAAGAGAAAAAAAGAAGTATTCTATTGTTTATTCCACTTTACCACAGCGCTATAGTCAATACTGCGGAGCTCATTTATAATGAGACAATGTTAATGTCAAAAAAAAATTCTCTATTATTTTAACCGTGCAATTGTTAGAGATTATCATAAAAAAAATTTCTCTTCTGGTCGCTCCCGATTGGTGGGATCGAGTAATGACGTCATATAAAAATGGAGAGTAAAATGCCGCCTTATTTGCTGCCGACAAAAGTCAGCAGAGTTTTTCTGGAAAAAAAGTAGGACAATGTACTGCTCTAACCCCTTCACTCTATCAGCAGGTATACACTGCGTCTTGTTTGTGAACTTTTCCACGATATGGCTTTGGTTATGGCCTCCCAACCATAGAAGGTAATCGCTGGTAACGACTAAAAGGCTGCTGGCGCGCAGAGACACTCTCGGAAAAAAACGGAACATTATTTTGTTGCAGAAAAAAAAAGCGGCCATTTTTGCAAGTCGTATATTTTTGAAAATAAAAATCAGAATTTTATGTAAATAAACCTGCAATGAATATTTTGTGAAGGCCAGGGCAGAAAATGTTTTAGTTGGTTGGTTACGAGATAAAAAAAAATACAATGTAAACTAACCGTTACAGACAACCTCGATTTGTAGCGATAAAGTCCAAAGGGGTTTCGAACTCTCAACCTAATTTTATATTTGCGTAAACTGCAGGTTCCTGAATTCATTCATTTAGTTTCCCACTTTCTCAGGACGATCAGCAGCCCTTCCCTGGCCAGAGCGCTTTCACGACATTATTTTATTCGTTTCCGAGAGCGTCAATTCTGCTAGAACCTGCGCCATAAGGGTGGTTTTACGTAAAAGCGAGTTTTTGCCTCCTGTCCCTGACTCACATGGGGAGTATTTTTAAGGCAGAAAAACCCTGGGAAGAAACTCGCTCAGGTTTTGGGTAAAACCACTCCACAACCCACTCGTGCAATTTTGGAATTGTTTTAAACCTAAGAATCTGTTGGAGACAGCGCCCTCAATAAACACTAATAGAAACAAACTTTGTTTCATACAAGATCATCAAATTTTTCAGAAGAGAAACAATGGAAGCAGACGAATTACTTTTGCTTTCCTGTTTGGATTTACCCTGATAATTTCTATCTATGATAAATATTAAATACCCATGATCCAGCGTTTTTTTGTTATGTCCAAATTACAGTCCTATACACCAGTATCGGGTGGGGCTTTTAACCAGCAGCAATGTCTGCTCCTGGTTAGGTAACGCTTCTGAGCCACCGAACTCCACGCCCCATCACAACGAAAGTTACCAAAACTTGGGCATATTGGATAAAAGTTTAAGTTTATTATCTTGAACGTGACTGGAAAATATTGTCAACAATTTCTCGTTGGCGTTTGGGAAAAAAATGTCACGCTAAATGCAAATTTCGCACACCTGAAAGTTTTGGAACGGATGTCATAAAACCCGGCAGCATTCGAATTTGGCCCAGACAGTCCGTTATTCCTCTCCGAACGCGTGGCGCGAGGTTCAACCTAGATATTTTTTTTTCTTTTTAACTTCTCAAAACCAGAAATATTTTTGTTCCTTGAATCAGAACTTCTGGCTTCTTGTCAAAAAACACTTAAACCTGGACAAACTGGTTCGACTCAACTCATTCGCCCTTTAATGAGAGATCCAATTTTGTGTCTACGTACATAGTTTATACCATAGAATTAAAGTGTCTTCAAGCGCAATGAGACGGCGAGTTTGAAATCCCGCCAAAATGGAATGTCTGTTTACGTCACACCAATAGAACGAATCAAATGATTATGAAAGCATATAAACAACGCGCTTGACTATGCTTTTACATAATTGAAATATTTAATAGCGGGTTCAGTTTATCTAAGAGTCCCTCTTTCTATAGATTCCCTATATTTTCACGACTAACTTGAATATACTTTCAGATTATTACTTATACGCGAGCAATTACACATTTTTTTTGCAGTGATAAAAATGCGTATTCAGTTACGTCAATAATGATGAAACCACCATAATTATATCAAACTAAATTAAAATGTATAGATAAATAGACGTTCTCGCGGGATTGACTAAAGGGCGGCGACTCATTATGTACCCCTCAAGGGGATCCCATGCTAGGGAGAGATTAAAAATGAACGAATGCGAATCTGAAATACCTCCGATTCTACAGTAGATTGTTTCCTTTTTTTGTCCGACGGTGACCCTGTTGGCTTCAACGCGTAAAACGATGTTTTTTTTGGAATGTAGTACTTAGTACCCTAAAAATAGTAATAAAAATGTAAGTAGGCTATCTCTCCAGCCACGGGGGTCAACGGTCACCAGCATAGGTTTTCTATCATTTTTCACTTCGCTATTAATCCGGAAATAATTTTGATCCGCTTCCTAGATTATTTTAAACGTATATTATAAAAAGAAAAAACTTCCTTATACACAACACGTAATATATACATATATATATCGCTATAATGTATTAATTGCGACCCAGAAAAACCAGCACAACAACATCCGGGCGTATTTTCATTGCTATCTGCATAAATTTACCCTTCACTATATTAGATTAAAAAGATTAATTATAAATAATAAACGAATCCAACATAGAGCATCCGTCAGAAAAACACAATATTATAATTTACATAATAGAACGGGAGAATTTAAAATTATATACATTTTCTATACCATATTTTTAATAATTTAATATAAAAAGCATCATTTCGAGTCGTTATACTCTTCTTCCCACTCCCCAGGAAGTCAAAACTTAGCACTCACTGTCTAGATACAAAATAAACGGGTCTTCGCTAATTTAATTTCGTAGAAAAATAATTGGTCTTTCCGGTGATCTCAATTTTATGTTACCGTAAACAATTTGAAGTTATTTAGATTTGAAAAAAAAAAAAAAAACTATTATAATTTATTTATAACTCTGGAGACCTTTCGTAAAATTCCTCGTGCACGAGTGCCATGTAGATTGAGCGCCATTAATTTTTGTTAAGATGGAGAGTGACCATTTATGGACTCGCTATTCGCTTTGAGATCATAAGGAGAAAATTTCGCTCAGCAATGTATGTTCCATCAATTTGCTTCTCCTTGTTTATAGGAAAGTATTTGAAAACTAATGCGCGAGAAAGCTGCTAGTGTTACGAGACTTGAATGACGCAGTTACACTAGAAAAGTCTAGAATCCAGGACTCTCTTCAAATTGACGTGAAAGTTGAGGTGGGAAAATACGTCTGCCGCACGAAATATCCGTACAAGATTCTCTTCTCTATAAGCAGCGGGACAAGAGGGGGTGATGGGCCGTCAGAGAACCACCTGATGACGCAGTTCCCCCCAGAACCTCTGGTTTTGGAAGCGGAAGATCGAGACCATGGAAGGCCCTCCGCTTCCGCAATAGCGGAAAACTGATGTAAGAACGCGGACAGTAACATCAATTTTAAAAGACATAATATCTTACTAGGAAATAAAGCAACGTTTGTTTTTACGAGTCAATGACTTAAACCGGTTATAAAATCTCTATAAGAATCGCAAATCGTTTTATGTTTTAAATGACTTCCTACTTTCAACCTTTTTCTTTTTACCTTCGCATATCAGTTAGAACCCAGTTTTTCTTGTTAGTGAAAAAGTGAAGACAAAGTAGGATGTGTCTTTTCCCTTTCTCTCAGAGAAACTCGCTTTCACTCGCGACTAAGAGAGAAGGAGGTCAGTATGAGTAAGTTTTTTTTAGTAGATCAGCAGTCTTGATGTTTATGCATCAAAGTTAGTTAACCACCGTCGTAACCCAGCGAGTGAAACCGGTTTGTTACTGTTATAATAGATGGAAGATGAAGAAGAAGAGAGGTTCTCCATGGTCCGTTGGAGGTGTGCGTGAATAAAGATCTCTGCACGCACCTGCCCTCCAGGCCTCTCACATCACAAGAAGCGACTTTAGAGGAAGTAAAAAATGTATAAGATTATGAATCTGCATCCGTATTCTCGTATTATTCGAGGATGGTTCCGCGTTGTGCGAATAATAATATCGGAACCTACAGCATATGCAGAAATGCCGGTTACTTCTCTTACAAAGTGTATTCGCGTATACTTAAGGTTCTAAGTTAATATAAAAATATTTACAAAATTCATCTTGAAGCCTATACAGCCCTATTCTTTAAAGGCTCAATCACGCGTTAAGAAAACGACTGTATACCATTTTTGCGTAGGAGAAACTCTTATGCGCAAGATTGCCGCATTGACAAAAATGCACAATTTTCGTAAGCATTATAGAGAATAACTTATGCACAGGTATGTAACTTACGTATGCTGGGAAACATTTCATATCTTTCTTTTTGACAATATTGTGTTTACGTGCCAGATAGGCTTAATTACGTTGTAAATGAAAGCGATAATTATGAGATACGTAGGCCTACTTATAAAATATGTTTTTTACGTTATACTCCGTATCTTGTTGGAAAATACTTTCTTAAAGTCGGTTGTAAGCTTGCAAAAACATCAATTTCATTTCTAGAAGTGAAAAAGATATAGCTTTACCACTTTTTACGTACGGTATATTTGACAATTTAAAAAATATAAGTTTAGTGTATTATACTCGCGTATCATCAGTTATAACTGCATGAAGAATTCAGTATTTTACTCTCTTCCCAGCAACATCAGTCAATTTAATGCAGTCAGTGATAAAACCATCTCCATTCTCCAAGTATTTTTTTCTTGCTTGATGAGGATTGAGTGAAATAGATTAAAACATCTCTTGTCGAAGTTTTTAAAGATTTATAGCTTGGGGCCTCAGTAAAAGGGTTAAAATTCGGGGGGTATCTCCAGGGAGGGAGGATGATATAACATCTATAAAGTTTAATGACATCGTTCAACGCCGCCATCTTTATGGCGTCCTTTTTCGTTTGTATGTTTTCTTACAGGCAATCGAATTCGACTCAATTCGATTTACCATTTTATGTGGTTAAAAAGCTCAATTTGAAAATTTTAAAAT
The DNA here is from genome assembly GCA_034694405.1 of Scolopendrellopsis subnuda. Taxonomy (NCBI): domain Eukaryota; kingdom Metazoa; phylum Arthropoda; class Symphyla; family Scolopendrellidae; genus Scolopendrellopsis; species Scolopendrellopsis subnuda. Next base: position 8,397 of record JAQFYH010000090.1, read on the forward strand.
TCCAAGTCAGCTCCTCATTTATATTTGCTTAATAAAATGCCTCATGCATAAATACCGTTTGTAACTTGCATTTTACTGCTTTTACATACAGCATGCCCTGCTACAATACGCGGGGATGGTCCTGTTACCTGGGTATACCCAGGTAACAGGACCATCCCCGCGTATTGTAGCAGGGCATGCTGTATGTAAAAGCAGTAAAATGCAAGTTACAAACGGTATTTATGCATGAGGCATTTTATTAAGCAAATATAAATGAGGAGCTGACTTGGAATTTTAAAATTTTCAAATTGAGCTTTTTAACCACATAAAATGGTAAATCGAATTGAGTCGAATTCGATTGCCTGTAAGAAAACATACAAACGAAAAAGGACGCCATAAAGATGGCGGCGTTGAACGATGTCATTAAACTTTATAGATGTTATATCATCCTCCCTCCCTGGAGATACCCCCCGAATTTTAACCCTTTTACTGAGGCCCCAAGCTATAAATCTTTAAAAACTTCGACAAGAGATGTTTTAATCTATTTCACTCAATCCTCATCAAGCAAGAAAAAAATACTTGGAGAATGGAGATGGTTTTATCACTGACTGCATTAAATTGACTGATGTTGCTGGGAAGAGAGTAAAATACTGAATTCTTCATGCAGTTATAACTGATGATACGCGAGTATAATACACTAAACTTATATTTTTTAAATTGTCAAATATACCGTACGTAAAAAGTGGTAAAGCTATATCTTTTTCACTTCTAGAAATGAAATTGATGTTTTTGCAAGCTTACAACCGACTTTAAGAAAGTATTTTCCAACAAGATACGGAGTATAACGTAAAAAACATATTTTATAAGTAGGCCTACGTATCTCATAATTATCGCTTTCATTTACAACGTAATTAAGCCTATCTGGCACGTAAACACAATATTGTCAAAAAGAAAGATATGAAATGTTTCCCAGCATACGTAAGTTACATACCTGTGCATAAGTTATTCTCTATAATGCTTACGAAAATTGTGCATTTTTGTCAATGCGGCAATCTTGCGCATAAGAGTTTCTCCTACGCAAAAATGGTATACAGTCGTTTTCTTAACGCGTGATTGAGCCTTTAAAGAATAGGGCTGTATAGGCTTCAAGATGAATTTTGTAAATATTTTTATATTAACTTAGAACCTTAAGTATACGCGAATACACTTTGTAAGAGAAGTAACCGGCATTTCTGCATATGCTGTAGGTTCCGATATTATTATTCGCACAACGCGGAACCATCCTCGAATAATACGAGAATACGGATGCAGATTCATAATCTTATACATTTTTTACTTCCTCTAAAGTCGCTTCTTGTGATGTGAGAGGCCTGGAGGGCAGGTGCGTGCAGAGATCTTTATTCACGCACACCTCCAACGGACCATGGAGAACCTCTCTTCTTCTTCATCTTCCATCTATTATAACAGTAACAAACCGGTTTCACTCGCTGGGTTACGACGGTGGTTAACTAACTTTGATGCATAAACATCAAGACTGCTGATCTACTAAAAAAAACTTACTCATACTGACCTCCTTCTCTCTTAGTCGCGAGTGAAAGCGAGTTTCTCTGAGAGAAAGGGAAAAGACACATCCTACTTTGTCTTCACTTTTTCACTAACAAGAAAAACTGGGTTCTAACTGATATGCGAAGGTAAAAAGAAAAAGGTTGAAAGTAGGAAGTCATTTAAAACATAAAACGATTTGCGATTCTTATAGAGATTTTATAACCGGTTTAAGTCATTGACTCGTAAAAACAAACGTTGCTTTATTTCCTAGTAAGATATTATGTCTTTTAAAATTGATGTTACTGTCCGCGTTCTTACATCAGTTTTCCGCTATTGCGGAAGCGGAGGGCCTTCCATGGTCTCGATCTTCCGCTTCCAAAACCAGAGGTTCTGGGGGGAACTGCGTCATCAGGTGGTTCTCTGACGGCCCATCACCCCCTCTTGTCCCGCTGCTTATAGAGAAGAGAATCTTGTACGGATATTTCGTGCGGCAGACGTATTTTCCCACCTCAACTTTCACGTCAATTTGAAGAGAGTCCTGGATTCTAGACTTTTCTAGTGTAACTGCGTCATTCAAGTCTCGTAACACTAGCAGCTTTCTCGCGCATTAGTTTTCAAATACTTTCCTATAAACAAGGAGAAGCAAATTGATGGAACATACATTGCTGAGCGAAATTTTCTCCTTATGATCTCAAAGCGAATAGCGAGTCCATAAATGGTCACTCTCCATCTTAACAAAAATTAATGGCGCTCAATCTACATGGCACTCGTGCACGAGGAATTTTACGAAAGGTCTCCAGAGTTATAAATAAATTATAATAGTTTTTTTTTTTTTTTTCAAATCTAAATAACTTCAAATTGTTTACGGTAACATAAAATTGAGATCACCGGAAAGACCAATTATTTTTCTACGAAATTAAATTAGCGAAGACCCGTTTATTTTGTATCTAGACAGTGAGTGCTAAGTTTTGACTTCCTGGGGAGTGGGAAGAAGAGTATAACGACTCGAAATGATGCTTTTTATATTAAATTATTAAAAATATGGTATAGAAAATGTATATAATTTTAAATTCTCCCGTTCTATTATGTAAATTATAATATTGTGTTTTTCTGACGGATGCTCTATGTTGGATTCGTTTATTATTTATAATTAATCTTTTTAATCTAATATAGTGAAGGGTAAATTTATGCAGATAGCAATGAAAATACGCCCGGATGTTGTTGTGCTGGTTTTTCTGGGTCGCAATTAATACATTATAGCGATATATATATGTATATATTACGTGTTGTGTATAAGGAAGTTTTTTCTTTTTATAATATACGTTTAAAATAATCTAGGAAGCGGATCAAAATTATTTCCGGATTAATAGCGAAGTGAAAAATGATAGAAAACCTATGCTGGTGACCGTTGACCCCCGTGGCTGGAGAGATAGCCTACTTACATTTTTATTACTATTTTTAGGGTACTAAGTACTACATTCCAAAAAAAACATCGTTTTACGCGTTGAAGCCAACAGGGTCACCGTCGGACAAAAAAAGGAAACAATCTACTGTAGAATCGGAGGTATTTCAGATTCGCATTCGTTCATTTTTAATCTCTCCCTAGCATGGGATCCCCTTGAGGGGTACATAATGAGTCGCCGCCCTTTAGTCAATCCCGCGAGAACGTCTATTTATCTATACATTTTAATTTAGTTTGATATAATTATGGTGGTTTCATCATTATTGACGTAACTGAATACGCATTTTTATCACTGCAAAAAAAATGTGTAATTGCTCGCGTATAAGTAATAATCTGAAAGTATATTCAAGTTAGTCGTGAAAATATAGGGAATCTATAGAAAGAGGGACTCTTAGATAAACTGAACCCGCTATTAAATATTTCAATTATGTAAAAGCATAGTCAAGCGCGTTGTTTATATGCTTTCATAATCATTTGATTCGTTCTATTGGTGTGACGTAAACAGACATTCCATTTTGGCGGGATTTCAAACTCGCCGTCTCATTGCGCTTGAAGACACTTTAATTCTATGGTATAAACTATGTACGTAGACACAAAATTGGATCTCTCATTAAAGGGCGAATGAGTTGAGTCGAACCAGTTTGTCCAGGTTTAAGTGTTTTTTGACAAGAAGCCAGAAGTTCTGATTCAAGGAACAAAAATATTTCTGGTTTTGAGAAGTTAAAAAGAAAAAAAAATATCTAGGTTGAACCTCGCGCCACGCGTTCGGAGAGGAATAACGGACTGTCTGGGCCAAATTCGAATGCTGCCGGGTTTTATGACATCCGTTCCAAAACTTTCAGGTGTGCGAAATTTGCATTTAGCGTGACATTTTTTTCCCAAACGCCAACGAGAAATTGTTGACAATATTTTCCAGTCACGTTCAAGATAATAAACTTAAACTTTTATCCAATATGCCCAAGTTTTGGTAACTTTCGTTGTGATGGGGCGTGGAGTTCGGTGGCTCAGAAGCGTTACCTAACCAGGAGCAGACATTGCTGCTGGTTAAAAGCCCCACCCGATACTGGTGTATAGGACTGTAATTTGGACATAACAAAAAAACGCTGGATCATGGGTATTTAATATTTATCATAGATAGAAATTATCAGGGTAAATCCAAACAGGAAAGCAAAAGTAATTCGTCTGCTTCCATTGTTTCTCTTCTGAAAAATTTGATGATCTTGTATGAAACAAAGTTTGTTTCTATTAGTGTTTATTGAGGGCGCTGTCTCCAACAGATTCTTAGGTTTAAAACAATTCCAAAATTGCACGAGTGGGTTGTGGAGTGGTTTTACCCAAAACCTGAGCGAGTTTCTTCCCAGGGTTTTTCTGCCTTAAAAATACTCCCCATGTGAGTCAGGGACAGGAGGCAAAAACTCGCTTTTACGTAAAACCACCCTTATGGCGCAGGTTCTAGCAGAATTGACGCTCTCGGAAACGAATAAAATAATGTCGTGAAAGCGCTCTGGCCAGGGAAGGGCTGCTGATCGTCCTGAGAAAGTGGGAAACTAAATGAATGAATTCAGGAACCTGCAGTTTACGCAAATATAAAATTAGGTTGAGAGTTCGAAACCCCTTTGGACTTTATCGCTACAAATCGAGGTTGTCTGTAACGGTTAGTTTACATTGTATTTTTTTTTATCTCGTAACCAACCAACTAAAACATTTTCTGCCCTGGCCTTCACAAAATATTCATTGCAGGTTTATTTACATAAAATTCTGATTTTTATTTTCAAAAATATACGACTTGCAAAAATGGCCGCTTTTTTTTTCTGCAACAAAATAATGTTCCGTTTTTTTCCGAGAGTGTCTCTGCGCGCCAGCAGCCTTTTAGTCGTTACCAGCGATTACCTTCTATGGTTGGGAGGCCATAACCAAAGCCATATCGTGGAAAAGTTCACAAACAAGACGCAGTGTATACCTGCTGATAGAGTGAAGGGGTTAGAGCAGTACATTGTCCTACTTTTTTTCCAGAAAAACTCTGCTGACTTTTGTCGGCAGCAAATAAGGCGGCATTTTACTCTCCATTTTTATATGACGTCATTACTCGATCCCACCAATCGGGAGCGACCAGAAGAGAAATTTTTTTTATGATAATCTCTAACAATTGCACGGTTAAAATAATAGAGAATTTTTTTTTGACATTAACATTGTCTCATTATAAATGAGCTCCGCAGTATTGACTATAGCGCTGTGGTAAAGTGGAATAAACAATAGAATACTTCTTTTTTTCTCTTCCCTGAAAGGATATTGCCCTTATTAACCGTTGCATTTAAAATACAAGGGGTCATTGTTGAGCGATTTAGAGTAACTAACATAAAGACCTTATTGTTATTATATTGGTTCTTTAGCATATTGTATGGCAATCGGTTACTAAAATAGCTTAATATTTGAGATATAAAATGGCGGAAAACAATTTCGTTGCGATTGAATAAGGACATTTGGAATTAATGCATAACGGTATTTTGTCGAATAGCCTTCACAGGATCCTTTCAGCAGCGACGCCACTTTCAACAGATTTCCGTCAATTTCCAGACGATGGAAGAATCTGGAACAATTAATGCATAACGGTATTTTGTCGAATAGCCATTCGTCGAGAAATACCATAGTTTCTATAAGAGTCTGAGTAAGTAATGAGAGGTATGAGCGATACAATGGATGCTGTACTCGTGAAATATTGAGTATTAGATCCTCACACCCGATTATGTGAGCAGGTACGAAACGCAATGGAGTTTTTTTTTTTTTTAAGTGAAATAAACGATTTTGAAAACCCGGAAATGGGGATATTTTTTTTTCGCAAATTTGAGCAAAACAAAATAAAGAGTGCCGCAAAATCTGGTCTCTAAGAAGCGTCATTCGCCACTTGCTATTTGATTGTGTTATCGTGCGCGCCGTCGCGAGAGTGGTGGTGTGTATGCCACTGGGAAGGGTCAACGTCCTCCGATGACATACATATTCCGCTGATACACTCGCGCAGCGCTCGCTCCTCCGATCGTTAATTCCATTGAACCGTTAGACGCAGAAATTTTAGTTTTGCTGCTGCAATCTGTTTGTCGTTGTATCGTACTGCCATCTAACGGCCAGAGCCGCAAACACGAATGACAGATGGATGATACTCCGTGATTGATAAGTCTCTGCGCAGGCGGCATTAACCAAACGAGGCAGAAACAGATTATAGTCCCCGGCAAGATCCAGATATCGTATTGGGTTTGAATCTACGGAGTATTTGCGCGTACACACGACAGATTTTTGAATTTTTCCAACATTTGTGGGTGTTACTTTCACTAAAAAAGCAGACGATCAAAAAATACAGCGGCGCACAGCAAAAAGTGCGACACAAAAGTTCGACAATGTTCAACATTCTAAGCACTTGTGTTTTAGTTGCAAAAACTGTGGACACAACGCACACAAGTGCGGCAAAAATGGTCTAGAAAAATCTCTGCTGTTTACGCGCCTTAAGGCAGGAATCTAAACGATAGAAGTAACTAATTTTTTTGTCTTATTAAAATAAATGTGAGTAGGCCCTATTTAAATTATAAGATGTATTTTGTGTCAATTAATGCTCCCGTTCGGTAAAGAATTATTCAGAATAAAACTGACCCTCCCATTAGTTGCGTATCACTCGGTGAATAGTTTTCGAGACAGTTTGATAACAATAAGCAAAAATGAATTTCAAAAATTCGTGCTGTCAGAGAAGAATGAAGACTGCCACAGAATTTCTAAGAGTCCCTCTTTCTAAATTCCCTATATTTTCACGACTAACTTCATCGCCATCTTTCTGTAACCTTTCTAATAATTCTGTCAACAGCCGGTCCTAGAAACTGAAAACGCTTATTGTTCATTCAAAAATATATTTTACCTTTCCAAATTGGATGGCCAGCTCCCAGCTGAACATATCATAAAAAGTAATACGGAGGGGAGGGGACTGATGTTCATATTTATTAGAAAGAAATGTTCCACCTTTCTGTTTCCGTTTTTAAACTCGGACAGAATTTTTTGGACAATGGAAACAACTCACTGAAAAATAATAATAAAGAAGCAGCTAACTTATAAGTGCGAGAATAACCTATTTTCTAAGTTGATTATAATAATCCTTTTGTTTTCTCGTTATTAAAAACTATATTTACCAAGCCTTGGCTGCGAACACCGGCACGAATACATATGGATTCATTTACATTTTGTTACTTCGCGAAGTTCTCGCCATTCCATCTAAACAAACGTTTTTTAGACCTTTAATTAACACCATAATATCGCACGACCAGATTTATCTAGAAATATTTAACCTGGATTTTTTTTTAAAATATAAAAAAGCTGTGATTGCGATATCCCCAAAGTCTGATAGCCAAAACTTTACAGTCAATGCGTAGAGAGTTCCGTAATGTTCTTGCGGCGGCAATGATGCGCTTTATACGCGGATTTCTCGGGCAGAAATTTTTGGGATTGGAACATGATGCTGCAAGATTTCGAAAAAGAAAGTTCGTTGCCTGTTTGTGATGATGACACTCTTTGTCTGAATGTCTGGGAGTTGCAACACAGACGCCCCTATAACAACTCTGAACCTAAACTACGATAGACGGACAGGACCAACAATCGGTTATCAACTGATCATCGAATCCAAGTAACCTATAACTTACTGTTGCTTTAAAAACTACCCACATAAAAAAACGGTGTAACTAATTTCATACTAACTTGCTAATTAATCTACGAGATGTATAAATAAAATCCTTGAAACTACGCGGTATAAGAACATAATTTAACTCCTATGACCTTTAGTAATATCACGGTCATCGGCGCAGTTAGTACAGTCGAAAACAAATAGCTTCCTTCGCATATTTGTTTTCCTTTCTTTCGAATCAGTACGAATAAACTTACGAGTTAGTTAAATAAGCACGTATAATACACTGTTTAGGTTGAATTGCAACATTTCCAAACAATACGAAATTTAACCGATTGCTCTGAGTGAAGATGCTGAACTTGGACGTACCGAAATAGCGGATTAGCCCGTTCATAATTTAGCAGTCGTGTATTTTTCTGTATAAATTACTATAAAATGCAGATTCTTGGATTGCAGCGGGGCTTCGGGAATCAATTATTATCCTTCTAATACGGTATATAGCTGCATCTTGGATTACAACATGGACACACAAAATTGCACTTAGCGCACGTTTACAGCAAATCTACTCGTCTATGGTAAAAATCAATTACAGAGTAGATAGCCTCGAACACCATACGCTCACAATAATGCTCATGTTTACCTGGAACAAAGATGAGGAAATATTGCGCTTTTATGACTGCAAGAGCAGAGCTAAAAAGAGCGTTATATAAGAGCAAAAGTTGCTATTTTGGGGTGACGTTATTTTTATTTAGGTGCAGTTGTAAGTTAGATCGGCGTACGTTGAACACTCATACGCCGGTATTTTTTATATAATCATGTACTACCCCGTATAGGTAAGCTTTATTCCCCTTGTAAATGTTTTTATTTGCACAACTAACGTTTATCTACCGCATTCTCCACAACGCAACGCAGTCATCCAGGGTTTGTCGGGGGGGGGGGGGGGTACTAGTTTTTTGCTCGAAAACATGCTTTTTTAGTGAAAATCGTGGGAAATTGCGTAATTTTCCTTCAATATTTTAGTACCTT
>JAQFYH010000091.1:0-17053 GCA_034694405.1 Scolopendrellopsis subnuda
TAATTCATTCGTTAGTTTTTACGCAGCGTTTAAAATACCAACGCGTGTCGCGGCACCCCTAGAAATAGCGTATAGCCTCGGCCGTCTTTAATTTTCGTGGCATTTCGCTGTAAATTCGTGCGTGAAAATGCTACTGTGAAAATTTAACGCGATTAAACGGAACCAGGTATAATTTTGACGGCTTCGTGAAATTTGTTCAACACGCAGTAAAAATTAATTGGTCCGGTCAAGATGCGTTTACATTTTTACATCCGCATTTTTAACGCATGGCATTCACCAGAGAAATTTTCAGCGAAATTACAATCGTAAAATAATTTTCATTTAAAATCTCGTTATTAACTAAACTGCCGTTCGTTTTATGGGATTAATGGACAGACGTGGATCATACGAAATTTGTATTTTACCAACGTACCAGCTTTTTCTTTAGAATCTTGGAGGATGAAGTTGAGCAGCTTCTCGAGCGTCGTCGGTGACAAAAGTTGATTTCGGGAATCGTAAACGTCGATCTTGTAATATAAGCCATTGCAATTGACGATCACGTGCTACACACAGAAAAAAATAAACATGAAAATTGACTTCGGCTGCGGGTAAGACGATTTTGACGTTTTAGAGGGCTAGAGGGGAAATTTAAATGAGAGAAAATCGCAACTCGCAACATTTTTGTGCATTTTTGACAACCGGTATTGCACCACTTCAGTTGATTGCTACACGTAGATCTTTTTTCGATTGATTAAGTTTAAAATGGCGCGGCAAGTGCGCGATGAGAGATAGTACGTAACGAACCTTTGAATCTTTAGTGTCGTAATGGACCAGTTCGTCGACAACCTCCTGTGGAATTCTAAAATAAAAGTAAAACATACTTAGAGCTGGATTCAAACCCGGATCTTCAGAGTAGCGAGCTATACGATCGGACTTCACGCTTTTTGCAATGCGTTCTATAACGCTACACGCTTTTAATAAAATTCCGTTGTAGTGAAACCGAGTTAGAAAATTCAATATAACTTACCGCATATGATCGAATAAGCGCCCCGGCGCTTATTAATTTCGAGGACCCCGCGCTCATTCGAGACCTTCGCTTATTCAAGACCCGGCGCTTAATTATTTAATTCATTAATTTCCAGAAAACAAAGGAAGAAATTCAACATAAACGTCTATTTTTAAATTATAAATCCAATTCGAAATTAATAATACATGTTTAAAATTAATACTACATTGTCGGCGCTCCAGCTCACATTTTTTTCATTCACAACAGCTAAATCAAGCACATTGGAGGGGATTTGAAATTCGAATGATTCTAGACGGGCGCCTATTCGATCATATACGGTAACTTCATATACGATGAGCACGTTTTCACAGTGACATGTCTGCTCACCAACGTCCCAATTTTATTCTGACCTTCCAGCGTATTCTCTTGAGTATTTGGAGTAGGAGAACTGTGCTCGTGTTAATTTTATAAAAATCCTTGAACTTTTTCCCGGAAAAATGTGATTAGGCTCGTTGGCAAATACCTCACCAACGAATTTAATAACCATTTTGTGGCAACACCCACTACGGCACTACCTGAATGATATTGCGGGTTTGAAATGTTTAAAATTAATGCCGATGATTTTTTTTTTACAGAAATTCACGAGCTAGCTAGCAACCGATATCCGGTCGTCCGATTGCACAGACTAGAAATGGACGAAATTCACCGTCTCTGCGTCAACAAGTAAAAGACATCTGCATTCACACTTTGCAACTAGGAGTGTGCATTTTCACACCACATCAGGTTTCCATCTTGCCATTTTCTTCCAAAAATTTAAATAAACAAGAAACAAATGGCTTTATTTTAAATCCCATCTAAACCGGTCTTTTATTTTTTATATTTATAACAATAATTTAGAGCCTTATTTAATTTATTTTATTGTCCGTGTTTCGTTAATACCTTTAGCGATTTAGTTATCGCGAGGGACTTTCTGTTTTCGAATGAAAATATTGTTGTGATTCTTGAAGAGTATGAAAGGTTTTTTAAAGTCTGTTATCAGCGTCTAACTTCAAACCTTCATGCAACGACAAATTAAAACTTATATCCCCAAACTAAATTAAATTAGCATCTCCAACAAAAGCGAAGTTCACATTTGACGGATTCCCCCCGGACTTTCTACTGCCATATTATCGTTCAATTCCAGAACAATCTGTCATTTTTTTTAAACTAGTAGGAATCCAAATTGTTACTCGTGCATAATCTCCCCCATGATTGGTGATGTCATTCCTAAATTATGGCCCTGCATCGTGATTTTCTATTCATAGTAAACTGTCAGATTCCAGGCCTGAGTAACTCGATTTTACGAGATAAATAAGTTTTCATTTCCGTTGCCACCATTTGTTCAGAACCGTAAAAATGTAGAACAGAGAGTTGCCTGTTGACTTTACCAGTCCATGCCATTTTTGAGCTGGGTTCGCTGCCAAAATACTGCCTTATTCGTTATCTGTGGTATTGAACAAAGTTTTAAAGCTAAATTATGAGATCACAAGAACATGCCTTGACCGAGAATCGATCCCAGTACCTGCGTATATCCGGCAGCTCTACCCGGAATTTATTCGGCAGCCTAGTATGAACATCTATTAAAAACACTCTTGAACTTAGTGATTTAATACTTGGAAAAAGTTAGAAAAAATGTACGGGTGGAACAATGAATAAAGAAATGTGATTTTTGTATGTCTGCGTGGTAGAAACTGCAGGCCTGTGGTAAAGTCCTATCTTTACAGAACCCATACGAAATGTAGCTGGAATTCTTTGACCAATGGGAAAAACGTCGAATCTGAATTTTGCTTGGTTGTTGTGGAATTTAATTTTTTCTACCAATATTATGGAAGTGAACGAAACATTGAAAATTAAAGTCAGTGAATATCCAGGCTGCCCATTGTTTAGATCGTAAAATGTGTTCATTTATCTATGTTTTAGGCTTCGTTTATAAACATACGTTTGCACAAAAATTAAAGTGCAATATCCTCCGTAGAAATTAATAACACCGTTTGGTTTTAATGTTTTGTTTTTGTAGTATCATACTACAATGGTGTATGGTCAGCCTACTATTTTCAGCAGGGTTTTCAAATCAAATTACAAGAACAGGGCAATCCACTGATTTAAAGTGTAAATGGGATGACAAATTATAATTTAACAATCGCTTTAGTATTGTTTCAAAACTTTAAATATTTTTGTTTTATTTCATTTCTATCATTATTTAAAAAAAAAACTAAATCGTGGGAAATAGCTCACCTGTTATTGAATGTATCACAATAATCCCGAGATTATCTGCGGAACGCTGTCGATGTGAACCACTTTCTCCTATTCACAGTAACAGCGTTCCGCAGATAATCTCGGGATAATTGTGATACATTCAATAGAAGGTGAGCTATTTCCCACGATTTAGTTTTTTTAAAATAATGATAGAAATGAAATAAAATAAAAACACACACACGTATTTAATGTTTTGAAACAATACTAAAGCGATTACTAAATTATAATTTGTCATCCCATTTGTAACACTTTAAGGCGCGACACACGAGAGAATTTTCATCACATTTTTGAAACAGTTTTGTGTCACTTTTTGCAAGTCGAGCACAAGTGCTTAGATTGTTGAACATCGTCGAAATTTTGTGTCTCACTTTTCGCTTTTGATCAATTTGAGTACAGAAAGACCTGTGCGCCGCAGTATTTTTTTATCGTCTGATTTTTTTGTAAAAATGTGACACAAAAGTGTTACGAAAATGTGATCAAAAATCTCTCGTGTGTGCGCGCGTTTATAAACAATGTTTTTTTTTTCTTCTTTATGTACCAGTTAACTATAACTTGTCTAACTTTATTTTTAAACGCAGCACTTTATTTCCCGAAGAAATGACGCAATTATACGAGAGACATTGCGTCCTTCTACATCAACTGGAGGAGCGACTAACCAATTGTAAATCTGGTGCCGTTTCTCCCAGACTTGCCGACTTACTTGACCGCTTTACGGATCCAGTCGAGGTAATTTATAATGATCGTCAATTCGCAAAATCATATCGTATTTTAGAAGCAAGATCAAATGCTCTGTTTTGTGTCAATTCGCACAGACATGAAACTTTTAATTATCACGTCGTTTTATTCAACAAGTTCTAATTCCTGTTCTAGAGTAAATTGAAAAGCTAGAATTTGGTATCTTATGTGGTCACTCGAACTGAATTAATTTTTTTCGTTTTCTCTGATTACAGTCTGACGTGTTAAGGCTGTACACAAGCTACGTCAACGATTTTCCCGAAGTTCTCAAGACGTTTCACAAGTTGTGTCAACAGTCGAACGCCTTCACTACTTTCGTAAAGGTATAATTGGGCTCCGACGTGGCGATTCCCCTGCTGACGACATTAGTTTGGTCATTCTCATTTCTCCCTCTGGAAAAAATTGTGCTGTGTCTAAAGTTTTTCTCATTTCAGACGGCACTGACGAGCCCCGACTGTCAAGGGATGGAGCTAGGAGTTTTTTTGCTCAATCCCATGCAAAGAATTCCGTCCTACGTTCTATTGATCAAGGTAAATAGCGCATGAAAATCGATTTTATACGAGTAAGGCTGCATACACGCTGAGATATTTTTAGAAGCTAGAGTGAAAATGAAGCTCACGTGACAAGTTTAGACCAATCGCGTTCTTTGAAACGTGTCACGTGAGCTTCTTTTGCACTCTATCTTCTAAAAATATCTCAGCGTGTTCGCACCCTTAGGGTGGGTTTTCACGCGAGGCCGGTCGCGTTGCGTTTTGTTGGGGTGACCAATCACATACTGGGAAGGTCGGGGTTCCGACCAATCAGAGCGTAAAACGCAACCGGACTCGGTGAAAACCAGCTTTATAATGGGGTTTCAGGGAAAACCAACTGCTTTTGATTTGGTCCGTAGATCATCTGGTTGAAAGAACAATAACGGAAGATATCCGAAATTGCAATTTGAAATTCTGTTCCAATTCGCTTTCAGCGCCTTATGAGAGTGAACGTTTCTGGAGACGAAGAACACGGCAGCTGCATGAGATGCGTGGAAAGACTTCGAGATTTTCTGACTCGCCTCAACGATTCCATGGAGCATTCATTTCAACTCGTCACTGCCCAGATCTCACACAAACGGTAAAATGTCGACAAATTGCAACAACCTCCATTAAAAAAAAAAACTATATTATATTATTATTGACAAAAATTAAAAATTTTTATTAAAGAAACGCCAGATGCTGCGATCCGTCCGATCTTCGACTTACTGATCCTGAAATCTTGACTTCGTCAAACGTTAGCGTGACGTCAAGTAGCAAATCTGGGAGCCATGGGGGCGCAGGTGCGTTTTTATAAACGAATTTTATCCAAAGAATAAAAGAACACTTCGTGCAGCACGACGATTATGATACTCGTGCTGGTACCGGGTAATCGTTTTTGCGCCTTTCTAAGTTACACGACTTTAATGGAATACTTACAATATTAAAAATTCTCTAAAATAAGTAATTATAAGCTTGGTTCACACACCCATTGCCGGCTCAAGGCATCTCTTCGAAAAAGATTTTGCTAAAAATGAGGGGATGGAAAAAACTCTTGACCATTTTTTGTCAGATGCAATTGCCTATTTTTCGCGTTGTGCTGACACACCTACCTTCGTTTACAGTTTCTTTGCCGAACGAACCGCATCAGGCGAAACGCGCCAACCAGCTGTCCAGGAGCATGCAGGACGTCCAACAGGCCCGTCGCAGTTCGGTTCAGGACGTCTCTTGTAGCGTCAGCAATCTCTCTAATCAGTCGACCTGTTGCCGTCACTCGATGCCGCTCAGGCCGCTGACAAAATCGCGTTCCGTTCAGGTGGTGGACGACGTTCACCAGATTCCCACCTTGGACGCCGGCAAGAAGGTCAACAAGAGCGGCGGGAAATCGCTACGAAGTTCGTTACGTAACTTGATGTTCTTCAACAGGAGAAGGTACGAGCAACAGCAAAAGGATCAATCGACGGCGGCGCTTAAAGAATCGATGGTTTAAAACACGGACACTTTTAGGGAGATGTCTGGGGGGAGGGGGATGTGTACAAGCACTTTAAATGCACCTTCTTCTTGCACGTGCGCTAATGGTTCTGGTTGCTTTGTGTGTTCGCACAGTTATTTTTCACAGGTGAGACTTTAATTTTTTGCATGCTTTTTTATTTTAATTTTCAGTACACTGTGTCTGTCGGTGGCAGCTGCGTGTCAAGGGGTTTGGGAGAGGAACTCAACAGAGGGAATAGGGTTTTACCACCCTACACGATCACTTCCCCTACCCTCTGGTTTTTGTCATGCTGGGTGTTGGAAATATTTTGAAATCTAATGAACAGTACTGTACTTTAAATTTTACGTGAATATTTTTTTTAAAAAGTAGGCTACTTCGCATTTTAAATAGATTCAAGAAATACACCGTACAAACAAGAAACGAAATACCGTACTGTAAATCGAGATGTTCATCAAATTTGGCAGATATCAAATGGAAGAGATCTTTGGAAAATGTCTCATTAGCTGTATCTTGAGACCTCCAAAGTCCAGACATGAATATGCCCAGAAAGAAACAAAATTATATTTCTGGGACGTGTAATAATAACGTTGCTGTACTAAAACTGCTTTCTCATTAATTTTGTTCTGTTTTTAAGACCATCAGCAGGGCCAGATGAACAGAAAGTAATTTCAGGAAAACCAGGAACTTTTTATGCCCAACTCACAGATTCTTCACATCTACACGAGGAGGACGCCTGATTCGAAAACCCACTAAATTTCATTTCTGCAAGAGGACTAATAAATGAATAAGAAGAAAAAAAAACTATCGTAAAATCACTGTACAGACTCTGTGCCTCGTCAGTTACAAAACAATCGTAAAAGTATTATTTTAGTTTTTACAAATTATTTTTTTAATAAAGAAATGAATTACTGCATTTGGACAGTAACTTTATAAAATTGAATTCGTAATTTAATAGAAATTTAATGAAATAAAATAAAATATATTATTGAATTTTCTATCAAACTTACTCTGTAAGTAAGTTATAGACATGTATGTACAATTGAATAAAATATTTAATGTGGATGTATTTCTTTGGTTCATTTTATTAATAATTTTTATGACCACATGAAAATTAAGTAATTAAAGTGTCAGCACATCCGCTAACCTCGTTTTACATATTGATATACTCGTATGTTTCATTGATGAGCAATATCCACCCAAAAACTGTATTTTAAGATTTAACTTAATAAATAAGATTTTTAAAAAGTCAATGGGAAACCTTGCGAAAACAAGGTATCCCCTCGGTGAACTAGAGAGGCGGAGACAGATCCAAAGGGAAAGAGAGCACGATTGTTAGAACAAAGCGCTGAAACTTCGCTCGCTCTCTCACAGGAGAATGTATTACCCGTGGACGAATGAGGTGGTTGCTTTCTCTCTTAAACAATTATCTCACTGCAGGGTTGCTCGTTTTTACAAAATTCATTCCATTTTAAATAATTAGTAAATATTTATTTAATAGTTTTTTTATTTTTCAATTAAAAATTAAACTGAAAAGTGGAAGATTTTTTTCAAGAAATTATTCTATTCAACTCAATCCCAGTTTCAATCTAATTGCTAACCCTTTAAACAAGTAAATTGCACTAAACTTTAATATTGCTGTTTAGAATGTAATAGGCAAATCGGATATCTGTATAAATGCTCCTATTTCTCATTAGAATGTATGTTCTTGTGAAATCACTAATTATTAAAAGCCATAATAAAGTCTTGCTACTAAAGCTGCTTCAAATGTTGTTTATGGTTCGGACCCAGAAAAAGATGTAAAATGTGACCGTGAAAATTAGAAACGCCAGATGGTTAAAATTTAGGTCAAGGTAACTGCTTCTTATAAAGATAAGGTTGCTGGGTAATTAATCCCGTATTATTTCTAATGCTCACTAATTCTATTCAGTACTTCAGCATTATTTTCGCTGTATTCTGTAGTGTAACTTGAGAGCATTTTTTAAAAAATGTAAAACTTATTTTCATTGTCACTTTTCACGTTGTAAGAGAAGTTCAAGCCATTCTTTACGAACATTACTACATTCTTAATAAATAATAACATTTGGGGGTTGCAATAAATAACTGATGAGACATTCCTCTCATCTTTCAGAACCTGCGGGATATAAAATGTAATTTCATCCTTGTTACACGACGTGTCTCGCCATCTCACCTCAGATGACGATGATAACTATTCCGTATCTACTGCATTAGAATCTTCGTGCATTCGCGGATGTTGAAGTCGAGCGGTCGAAACTTTTGAAAAACATTCATTTCGTATTTTCATACTGCAATTGGAGCCATTTTTTTTTACTCTTGAAAAGTAAGTTAGCAAAAACAGAAAGCAAGAATGTTGCTGCGCACTCTATCGAACTTTCTAAAATTTGTTCTAAAGCACCTTCCACAATAATATTGTTTGGGTTAGAGCATTTTGGTTATAGAGCACAACTGCATTTCGTGTTTTCAAACGAAATAGCTAGGCGAAAAGCGGTTTTTATGCAAGTAAAGTGACGGAAAAAAGACAGCCGTGAGTTGACTATTTATAATTATATAAAACGGGTATTAAGGCGCCGTTGCTTCTCTAGATTGGATGTTTCTTATACTGACATGAGATAACCAATATAATGCATAATAGCCTGTCCCCGCGACTCTTTCGTGAGACGGAAAATGTGGTTTGAATTTGATACGCTGGAAAAATAAATGCAAAAGCGTTTACAAAATAATATGCTTGTTATTTTCCTATGAAATATAATCAAGATAATATTCTTTAAATTAAAATTTTAATTTGACATACGAGCACTTCTTTCTGACTTAATTGCACCCGTTTCAATTCCCAGACAGATTCAAGATGAACGTACGAAATGATCTAAAACCATCTTCAATTTAGTTTCTTAGATTTAGATATAGATACTCGAGATAGGATATACCCATCTATAATTTCCTTCCTCGTTTTTCATTAAAAAATAGAGTTTTTTTTTCATATTGCGATAGATCGTTGTAGAATATAATTACAGAATTTGAAGGTTTCGTTTACGAATGCGGTTCAAGATTAATTTCCAAGCTATTACAGAGAAAGAAAAAAAATCAATTACTTTGCTGAATTCTTTTTTGTTTGGAATAATGAGATGAGCACCGTATTTTGAATTAATTCT
This sequence comes from Scolopendrellopsis subnuda, assembly GCA_034694405.1. Taxonomy (NCBI): domain Eukaryota; kingdom Metazoa; phylum Arthropoda; class Symphyla; family Scolopendrellidae; genus Scolopendrellopsis; species Scolopendrellopsis subnuda. The sequence continues at coordinate 9,184 of JAQFYH010000091.1, forward strand.
TCTACAGTACCGTACTACTTGTATAATAACTACTACCAGAAGGAAAATGACGGAGGGTCGGTCTTGATGTTATGAAGAAGACAGTCGGGCTTTTTCCGCGTTTAGTCGTTACGCGGCGCTAGCAGCAATGCACACGCGCAGTGTTCATATCCAAAGTTTAGAAATTCAAAAGTTACGAGAACGCGCGCGTGCTCTCGTGAGTTTTGAAGTCTAAATTTTTCGACTTTCTGAAATTTCGAAAAAAAAAATAATAAAATTATGTTGTCAATTTTTTTCTTGCTTTAATTAAAAGTATTGAAAGCCATGACTTTTATTTATATACATTTGCGACGATTATTTCTTTTAAAAATCGACAACCTACTTCTTCTAATATTGCAGGCTTCTGCATGGGAGCGGCTACTGTTTTTTAAAACAGAGTCATTTTTCCAAGAAGCTGTTCTCTGTAGACACATACCTCTCGCGGTATGTCGGGAAAATGCCCGACTGTCTTTTCATCTGCAATGGGAAGTATTGGCAAAACCGACCCTCCTCTATATCCTCGACCTGCTACTACTGATATGAAAACATTTTTTAAGTTTTTACTTTTTAACGAAAGCATTATTTGTCCTTTCGTCTAACTTCCCTGTTCAAGTAGGAAAATTATTGTTTAAAATACACCGTTTATACAGGTTCAAACCCGGTTCTGTTTACTAAAAACCTGATATTTGATATAATTTGATATAATTTATTTGCCAATAGTTACACAAATGGAATAAAATAAAGCAAAACAAGGGGAAAAAAAGGCTACATAGACCTCCTAGAAAATCTGTGGAGGCCATCGACAAATTAAAGAGAAATAGACAAAAAGACTACTGATTTATTCTCACTCTACGGTGTAGGGTATGTGGTATTGTAGATTCTTGTCCTCGTTCTTTTGCAGCACCCTGTATTCTATTTTGCTTATTTTCGCCTTACAGCCAATCAGAGAGAAGCTTGTCGTTTTCATGTAGTTATTGACCGGCGTGTTTTTAGAGGGTCGTCAGAATCGAGCCGGCACTGACTTGGGATGAACGTATGAAACAAAATTAGATATTCGCCGTTTATTTTATGAGAACTAGGGGGTCGAAAAATGTTAAAAAAAGAAATATAAAAGATAAATTCAGAAATTAAAGGACAAACGTTGAACTGCTTGTTTCTAAAAAAAAAAATAAAAGGATGGAATTACAGCTTTTTACGTTAATTCCTGTTACAATTTCTCGTTACAAAGAGAAAAACACAAACATCCATACCTTACCCGGGATTCGGACCCAGGACCTCGGTTACAAGCCAATAGTGTAAACTAACTGCGCTACTTGAGCTGTTGGCTCTGCTTACTACGATTCTATACATTCATATGTTGAAAATGAAATTCTAAATCGTATAGATTACAGATTTATGTAACTTATTAAAAATTTAAAAATTATTTAATTCCTTCAAATGTAAACTAGATGCGTTCCGATTCCATATTACAACTTGGAATACGAGAAGCGCAGTCCGTTTTCGGTGTCTTCTTACGTGATATTCAGCATCTTTCTATATACACGTATAAGTTTTCAAAATGTTTCGCTCCACTGTCTGAGATTCTCGTCTCTGATGACGTTCCACCATTTTGTGCAAATGAATTATCATTTGCGGGCGCGCGGAGGTCAGGTTTCAGTCATAATTAAAGGTTATTGGCTTAATATACTATCCTTATGCGAGAGACCCGATCGTTTAGATGCGTGCGACGGCGAATATAAAAGTTTGCGCCAGATTCTAAAACGAAAAGGGGGGAGGGGGAGAGAGGGAGAAATGACGGAAGTAGGAAGATGAGTTAGAGAGAGAGAACAAACTTGAAGAAAACAAATTAATGAGCGAGGATTTTAAGAGTAGTTTCTCGTTTATATAAAGATAAGAATTTAACTGCATGATACATAATAGTAATTAAAATATTGATTGGCATTAATCTTTCTCCGAATATTAAGTCATATTTGCGGGCGAAGGAATAAGTCATAAATAAATTGGTTCTGTCAGGGGGGGGGGGGTTCGGCGAAATGAAAAATATTCGTTTGAAAAGTATCGGTTGTCTCTTTGCGGTGACAGTTACTTATGTCGCGGGGAAAAATCTCTTTTTAAAATAGAACGTGATGGTGTCATAGTTTTAAACGAAATAAATGTTTCAAATCATAATATTAATAAAGACAATTTACAGCAAACAAATTATTTTGCCGTTTCAAATTCAAATTACGTCAAATTTAATTGTTGTTTTGAATTAAGTGGTGGATCTGTGATTTTTCCATTGGTTATTTAATCAACATTCGAACATACTTGACCAGCAAGTGATCATTTTAGTATCTACAGTATTATTTGATTTAAGTATTTATCCTTTTTTGTGTTTGTTCCAATGAAGTTGAAATATAATATCTAAAAACAAATTTTAAAGTTCAATAACTCCATGGAGATAATATTTACATCAGTTCTTAGGAAATACAAACAAAAACTTTTTATTTTCCGCACAATTCCTGTAATTTTATATAATATAACGGGTCGTCACCTGACATTCGAATCTCTAGAATTCTCCCATTCTATTTATTATGTCATTTTTTTTCCTTCGATTCGTTGCGTCATCGAAACAGCAGAACGAATCGTATAATATAAATAGAGTTGGGAGAGAAAGTTGATGAATGATTAACGCCATTCCAAGCAGAATTATTTACTATATTATGATCAATTTCAAGCAAAGGTGAAAAATTAAACTTTTATTCCACACGCACCTGCTATTTTCTTCGAATTAAATACCGTTACACAATATTGTCCGGAATGTTCTCGGAAAAAAACGCATTTCTCTGGAATAGTGCTTTTGTTTTTTTTTGTTTTGTTATTCCTTTTTCTCACGTCGAATCGCTTGAATCCAAAAATAGAGATTGATATAGTACTTGGAATTCGTACCATAACTTGACTGCACAGATTTACACTGCAGAATACTTAGAATTTGTAATATCAACACTGTTGGGACATATTTAAACACTGCGGTGAAACATACAACCTGAAATATGCAACCCAGTTCTGTACATACAGAGGACAAGAATGTGACCGATATCGCAGTGAAGCAGCCTGCGTAACCCCAAATACATCTGTTCAATCTCGGCTCGTTACGGAATTCCGAAAACCTCTCAGCTCCATCTGTAAAAATTCGCTAATAATAATAACGGTAGATCTAGGAATTATCTGTGAATTGGGAACGGTGTTATTAGATAACCCTGAATCCCGGTGTTCTGTCAATTACTTTCCTTCACTGGCGCGCTGTCTCACATTAAACCGTTTAAAACGACACGGTACCACCTAGTGGGAAAACGCAAAAGATCACTTCTCTGGAAATCCGTATTACACTCTCAGATAAATCCTTGATATTATTAAGAGATGGAATTTAAATGAATAGAAAGATCGATGTAAACACGCATTAGGACATTTTTAAAACGTGAAGCGCGAAATACTCAGTATTATAAATAGCTTTTAATGAATTTGAGCAATTTAAATTCGAGAATATTAGCTTTCGTGATTACGATTATAAGTTTCCTAAACCAAGATTGTTTTTGAAAAACCTAGGCTAATCTTATTTCGGTATCTCGATAAGCAGGTTTCGCCCTTTACTTATATAAAAGCTCGTTTTCTCCTCCAGTTCCTTGGGATGTCACCAAGGTTTGTGATTTAGCCATTTGTTTACCAAATACATATATATTTTTGCCTCGTATCTTATCTGAATCCGACCGTGTTTCCGACTCCCCTGAGCTCCGTCGCGGTTCGTCCCTGGATAATTCTAAGATATTGAACTCGCGGATCCATTGTCCGGTCGAGCTTACGAAGCAGATACGTAATAATACTCTTTTCCTTTCTCAGATCCATTTATTTATTAGTTTTTTTTTCCTTCTTCTTCTTTGGGAGAGTTCTACTGTCTGTGACCCGTTGCTTTTACAAATACAGCATAAAATAAATAAACTGACACGAGATTTTGTGTGGGAGAACAAGGAGGTTATGCAATTCAGGTTTTATTTTTAAAAAGAAACTTACTAAGTTAAAACAAATATAATTTTAACTGAAGGAACAGCAGCTAAACACCGGTAATACTCCCTCTGTCCAGAATTAACTGCCCGTTTTGATAATTTTTTGTGTGTCCAGTAATAACTGTTTTATTCTATATAGTTCTCAACGTCAATAGATTCTATAGTCCTTAAACGGCAATAGACAGGATATTAAAACTATACTCTGTACATTTTTGGAACCTACAATTCAAGCTCTATATCACTGGTGCATTAGTAATTTTTATCAAATAAAAAAAATCAAGCTATTACATTAAGTATTCTATACCCATAATTAATTTTTACCGCAAATTTCTTTGAAAGAAGTTAGTGGAGTGCCGGCAACCCCCGCAGTGGCAAGAGGGTGCATAAGATGGTCTAGGGGAGGGTCTAGAGTCTGTTGTGCCAAATGGGCTGAAAATTTTTACAGGAAAGTATCATACATTGTAAGATCGTCTATACTGTAGTACAACGTACCGTATTGTAATACCGTAGACTTTGTCCCAGAAACGTGTGTAGGAGTCCTTTTTACTCATTAAGAATGAAATAGAAAACTACTGGGTATACAGAATGCTAATTTTTACACAGCATTTTAAAATATAACAAATTGAATTGAAAAACTACGTTTTAAAACTTGTACACTTCTGTAACAAGTTAAATCGCTAACTTGGAAAGATTTGTAATATCCTCGTGTTATGGTGGCTCTACCCTGGTATGCCAATCGTCACATAGGCTTCATTATAGACAGGTTCCCATGATTTCAAGCACGAAAAACGATAATTGAGCCGCTCGCAGCGCCAAAACACACTAGTTTTGAACGCAAAAACGGGATCTATTGGCAAACCATACTCGTGTTCTTTAAATAACACAGTGTACAGATTACAAAATGACATCAATGTTAGTTTGTTAATTTACTAAGTTCGGAGTGCACCAACGTCCGATAAACGAGAATAACTGAGAATAACTATGGACGTCGAACCAATCCCCGCTGAGAAAGTTAACCGCCGCTTTGCAGCTTGATCACGGGTTGGTTCAACGCTGGTAGTTATTCTCCGGATAAGTTTATCGGACGTTGGTGCACTCCGACATTTCCGTTCTTCTGAATTCTCTCTGTTGATACATCGTACTGAGTTGCCTAAAGGTCGAGAAACAGAAGAAATAGTTTATCAGTCCGCGTCATATATTTTTTCGCATGTAAATTAGGTAAAAAAGAAAACCTTTATAATCTATCCGTCCTTCCAGCAGAAAGAGACAGTTTTCGTTGAGATTATTTGCCGTGTCATATCCGCGCTCCTCGCACGCGGCAATTTGGAAACTGACATTACCACGCCGCAAGCAGCAGCAGTCGTCGATAAAAAGACACGATATATTCTTTGACATCTTGGGTTTCAACAAAAAAAAAAAAAAACCCGGTTTTTTTTAAGCAAATATTTCCAACTTTTATTTTATTCTTCTACGGCAAATATTGCTGTTGATGCCACTTGCAGTTCTTTCTTTCTCTTTTCTTTTATATGAAAGAAAACAATATCAAGTTGCAGGAATCTTATAGAACGACGAATGTAAAATTCGTTAGGGAAGGTGTGAAAATGCTTTTCAGGAGTTAAGGCGCGCACACACGAGAGATTTTTCTAGACATTTTCGTAACACTTTTTGTTTCCACGCTTTTTGAAAGTCAAGCACAAGTGCTTAGATTGTTGAACACTTTTGTGTCCCACTTTTTGATTTTGATCAATTTGAGTACAGAAAGACCTGTGCGCCGCATTATTTTTTGATCGTCTGCTTTTTTTCGTGAAAGTTTGACACAAAAGTGTTACGAAAATGTCTAGAAAAATCTCTCGTGTGTACGCGCGTAAGACAGAAATGTGTTTCTTTTAGTTTATTTATTTTTTTCAAAGCAAAGTAGGCTATACAGGAAATAATGGTAGAATACAAATCCTAGATAAATTCTTTTTGCTGTGCAGGTCATAACTAATCAAGTGCAGAGTAACTGCTGTGGGTGAGGGGTTAGAGCTATCTCTCTGTAAAGTGAAGGTTCCAGGTTCCAGGGGGAAAAAACTTTCGTCAAGTAGTATTTTTTCTTAGCTACCGGTTGTCGTAGTCTGTCTGTGCTCATGTCGATTGTGGCACGAAGAATCCTGGATTTTTGCCGACAAAAGATTCCCATCAGAAGAGGGTTCGATACTTCCCCAGTTTGTTTTAGTTAATATTTACACCAAACCATGAGATTGAGAAGTCCCACTTGTCATTAAGAATATTAAAAAAATGTAATTTATCGAAAACAGAATAAAATAAAAACCCTCAGCTTTTCCTTGCTTACATTTACAAGAAAAGTATTTTAACGGCATCGGTTTCTATCATCTTCAAATAAAAGTTCCTACGGGGACGCGACTCATAATTAAATTACAAGCAACTGGAGTAAATCCTCGTGCAAATACGTTCGAAATTTAGAAAATCGGAGATTCTTTCTCGATTCTGATTAACTTTAATGTTTTATGAATTAAATATTTTATTTGCCTCATTTTTTATTAATTCGGGGGAATTTTCGATTTCTATTGTAACTTGATGCTCTTCTTTCGAATGCTCAATTGATCTCTCAACATCGTTTATTCTGTTACTGCATTGGATTTTGTTTTCTTCCTATTGAAGTATTATTATTTTAGATACTTTCCTTCGTACAAACCTTGTCCTCTGCCATTCTTAATCAATTTTTACAACGTAAATATTGGAAACAGACGTTCGCGCTTGAGTTTCAAACTTTTTAACAGAGAATGGCGTTTAAATTGAAAAGATGTTGTTTAATTTGTTGCTCTGATTGTTTAAATTGCCGCACTTCCTATCAGGAAACAAACGAAAACGAAACTAATATGTATTGTAATGAACTTGGAAATATTGTAGATTGAAATACATCCAGTACAGAAATAGGGAGTCTATTTTCTGTTTGCTTTAATATACGACGTGCATTTTAGTTCTCGCTATTTTTTTCAACGAATTAAAACAAATATTTCATCATTTGTGGACTCGAACCCCCTGCAACTTCTATATTAATTTGTGTATATCAAGGAAAAAATGCGTTCCTAGTTTAATAAAATTAACTGTGCAAATTATACCAAACTTTTTTTTTATCTTCTTCTGAGAGGCGGGTATAAACGATACGGTAAATAATGAATATTTACTGTAGCGCCAGAGTCTAAACGAGAAAAATATTTTCTTTATTGTGCACGAGAGCTACAAATATTCGTTGCCACACATTCTGCATCCTGCAGAATTCATAATTACATTTTGTTTCCCTTTTATTATTAAGAGATCGCGCGCATATGAGTTTCTTGCCGAGTGGTCCCTTTATTCTCGAACGTGCGAGAATTTCGCTCCAACTTTTGTGAATTATAAGACCGGGGGAAAATATTTAACGCGTTCTTTATATTGGGTTTTCTTAGAAACACACTGTTGCAGCAGGATAATATATAACGACCGTTAAAAGCTGGCGCCTGTGCCCTAGTTAGTCGCGAAACACCGTTGCTAATAAGCAGTGCCTTTTGCACACGTTGCGTTTCGGGTCTCTCTCTCAGTTATTATCGCTTTATCTGCAACTTCTAAAAACAGTATTGCGCCCGTTTGGCAATATAAACACTTCATATTTAATATTAAAGACATACGTCCGTCTTTTGTGCCACCAACAGGGTGCTGCAAAATCATATTGGACTTGTAATTATTAAATTATTCTTGAAGATATCGTTGATAATCCAGCAGCGTAGCCGTCTCTTTATAATTTGATGAAAACTCCAAACTTCACTCTTAAA